>OMNN01028396.1:0-19450 GCA_900302755.1 Chromis chromis | reverse complement strand
CTCACAGTGGGGTTCGTTAGGGCTCGTTGTGGCCAGGTGAGAATGGAGCCAGTGCAAGTCGTTAGGTCCTTCCCTCTCACAGTGGGGTTCGTTAGGGCTCTTTGTGGCCAGGTGAGAAAGGTTTCTGTTCTGTTCACTACACCACCACTGCCCGCGTGTAATGTAAACCATGTGTAATATATAGACATTTTGACAAGTCTTGTGTTGGGATTTGTGTTATTCTAATTTCTAATCGACAATTTTATTTAATTTTTTACTGCATATCAGTTCCGAATATCAGCTATCAGTCTTGGCCCTGAAAAAAACAAATCGCCTGGCTCCTATAGCTGATAGTCCCTTGGGTGTTATTCAAAGTAAGCCTGAGACACAGCGTAAGCCAAGTTGAAAGCTGAGGAAACCAGCACTCAAGCAGGGTTTAAATCATGATGAAAGCTCAAGTTTGGATAGAAAAGAAATGACATTCATATGATATGGATCACATTTCCCACGTGCCCTCAGTCAGTGCACATATTCCGTAGCCAGCTATGTGAGCCACTGCTAACCTTTAAACACCACCCATCTGGCCCTGAGGCACAGACCAGGCCCCTCTCTGTTGGGTTCCAGCTGTTTCCTTCATAATCGTGACGCTGAAAGCACCATCCAGACACGTGCAGCTCATGCCTAATATCAACAAGAACCGTCTATGTAAACTGTCCCGAGGTCGCACTGAATGCTGGGACTGGTGTCAAAACAGATGGGCTGCTTCTGCGCACCTCAAGTCAAGCAGCGTTAAACCAACAACATTATCTGCAAATTAGCATGTGCAAAGTTAAGTTAGAATAAAAAGTAAGTAAGCGTCGATGTGACTGAACGCGTATTTCATTTCATAAGACGTGTAATTGCTAAAGCGGAGCCGTGTGCAACTTGGCAAGCATCTGTCGTGTTTTCAGAGCTTTGATAAGTCTTACTATGATTATAAAAAAAAAAGACGCCGAGCTCACCGCTGAAAGTGAGCAGCATCCTCTTCATCTTCCTCCACAAATGGCTTCAGCGCGGCGCTTGGTAAGCCGGCGAGGCGGCAATGTGTTGCGCGACTTTGGGCGCAACTGCTCGCCCGCTGGAAACCAAAACGAAACGCCCGGCAGGACGTTTGATTTTTAGATTTTTAAAACTGTCCGCCCTGGTTTTGTCGAGGCGGCCGCACGTGCTCCCGAGGAAAAGCTTCACTTTGGGATTCAAAAAGGTGTCGTGACGTTGCTCAGTGAGGAAGACGAGGAGAGAGGAGGAGGAGGAGGGGGGAGGAGGCCGGAGATGGATGGAGAAGTCGTCAGTCATGGTGTCCGTGATAATTCAACTAACTAGTTTGCTATTCTCCGCCGACTTTTGTCGTCGTTTCGGGTTAAAACTACACCGGCGCTGCTCTAACTGTGATCCCCGGTGAAGTGCGCTTCTCACTGAGCCGCTGGTCGCTGTCAGTTCAGGACCACCACGACCAAGAAGCAGCACTTTGAAGCTCCTTTACGCGACAAAACTCCCGACAAAGTGCGCTGATATCTGCTGCTTCACACGGGAACTTGAGGAGAACAGACAAGTTTGGCAACTCGGCGGCTTGTTGTCTCTAAACCGGGAGGATCCACACTCAGCTAGGCGGTGTGTCATCAGACAGCTGAGGCGACCCTCACTGACTGACTGGTCCGATATTTGACAGCTCCTAGCTTGAATGAAACTCAACCCCCCCGAGTCCGAAATGTCTCTCAAAAAACCACCAAAACAAGTGTTGTTTCTTACCTGAAATGAACCGCAAACGCTCAACCCCCAGACGTGAATGTAGACAGAGTGTTATCGGCGAAGTTGTGACTGTGTTGTTAGTTGTACTCCTGCTGGCGACCACGGCGCAGCGGCTCTGCTCCTGCTGCTGACGTGACTGTGATAACACGGCATTTGCATATTAGTATCGCCCCCTGTGATTGGACCACCGACAGTTCGCCATAATGTCGCCTATCCGTGCCAAATAAAAACCGGTCCCCCCGGCGTGAGGACCTCAGGGTCAGTACCGACCCAACTAGCGCCCGACAGCGCCTGAATATCAGGCAATCACTTGTAAAGTCGCTGTGTTGACAGAGTGCATAAGATGGCCGCGTCCAAGCCAGAGCCAATCCGGAGAGGTTTTACTTTCGCACATGGACAGGAGTCTCTTCTCGGTGCGAACGTGACAGGAGTGGGAGAGCTGCTCTCCACCGTGGGTACACACTGACCTCTGGTGGCTGCGTGGGCGACATACTGCCCTAAATTCAGTTACCCCACTTTGGACAACATTATCTGTCGTCCTCGATAGTTTTTATAGAGAAAGTATGAAATGCATGACGCTTTTAATTGCCTATGGCACACATTTAGAATAGAACTACAATGTCCTACTTGTGTCAGTGAGCTCAGGTACACTGGAAGGACTCTTCAGAGTATTTTATAATGAATGAATAAATGAATAACAAAATAGGAAAGAAGAAATCAAGTCAGCAGATGCTCTAAATTAAGGTATAAAATGTGTTTTCATGATTAATTTACAACAAGCCCACACACAAAACACAAACACAAAGTGTAACTTTTTAAAATCATTTTATTGATTTCAGAGAAAAAAACCCATTTGAATCTCGCGTCATCTATGCAGTGGAGAAGGAATGGTTCAATACAGAACACATTAAAACTCCCGTTTGAAGATGCCAACAGCCCAAATGACAGTGTCTGAGCTACACTGTGATTTTGTTACATCCTTGCCTTCCACAGCAGCTATAAATAGGTCTAACAGGTTTCAGCACCATATTTGCTATTCTAATATGGTCATTTCCTTGTGGCATTCCCACGTATTTTAAACATTCCATCCTTTTTCCGGCGATATTTGCATATTTAAAGAGGAGCAATTTCACTATCAAGCCACAACATCACTCTTCAGATGAAGACATCAAGTACAAACTGAAGCTGGAGCTTGAGGGTATATCACTATCGTTTTGTGCTGCTCAAAAAGTAGTTAATAACTGAACCTTATCAAAATACATTTGTCATTTTCCTTCAGACTTCTGTAGAAATCCTGCAGTAACTTCTTTGACTTAGGAGCTTAAATAATTTACAGTAATTTGGAAAGAAAACCAAAACATTTGCTTACAAAATCTAAGCATCAATGCAGATATGTCTCTTAAAGTCAAACCTTAGCACAGCATCCATTATTTACACATCAAACCTTTATTAACCGATAACCGAAACGTACATAAAACATTCAAAATGATTTAAAATCTGACAAAATAAAATACTTGAGCTTACTTATTCAGCGTCTCAATTAAAACCATACTTGCCTGCTCTGCTTTATACATATATTAGGAACTATGTAAGACAATAGTTTACACAGTAGAAATATAAAGAAATCATTGTCCCATAAGTAACAAATATAAAACATATCATGTCAATCTAACTGGGTACTGGGAGAGGGTGTGATTAGGATGTTTCATTCACACAGCTGTGACTGATGACATTCCAAGTCTGACAAATAAACAGTCCTGAGCCAATTCTAACAAGTGGTACTGATCATGCCCTCCACTGTACTTACCATATGAATAGCTTTGCTCACATGTTTCACCTCCTTTTGGGACAGTATGTTATCACCTAACCAAACACATGTGTGGATCTAAAAATCAAAGTGAGAATGCGCTTTGATTGCATCACAGCCTAAATGATGTCGCTGACACATCCATTTGTCATCGTCGATTTACATATGATACAAACTTCCTTACACTAAAGCTGTTTGAGGAGATGCCTACAAAGCTTTTAAAGCTGAGCAATAACGTAGAGTTAATATAAAGTTCTCCCAACTGTTTCGAGGGTCCAGTTCAGATTAACAGCTGAGGCGAGCCAGTGGTGTGGCATCCGATGCTGGTGCCTCCCTCTAGTGGCCACTGCTGTGAAACTGCAGGTTCAGCTCTGGGGAGGATTGTCTTCTTTGCTGAAGGGCTGCGTAGATCCAGGCTTCACCCAAGACAACCCCGACACCTGTGTTCCCTTGTGGTGATCCTCAGGTCGTCTCTAGGGCAACAAAGGTGAATTAGCTGCTACGCCAATGCAACAGCCCAACTGATCATAAGCTCATAGTTTAAACTGTAGCTTAACGAAACCCTTCCTGCAGTAGATTGCACACTTCTGCTAATGTGGTTAACCTATAAGGTTACCATTCTTAAGTTTTGCTAAACTTACTTTGTATGTGAACATCCTCTCTTTTGCTTCTTCGTGTACAGCTGGGTTCCATGGAGAAAAGCTGAAACCAATGGATTAGAGGGGAGATGTGAGGGTGCGAGACATCAACGTCACTTCAGGGCTTCATCAGACACTTACACACAGGATTACAGAGTGTGTTTTCTTGTAGTGGTGAGCAGTGGAATGTTAAAAATGGGGACAGTTCACCAACCTTATTGCGTAGGGATCATCTATCTTGGGCTGGTCAAAAAGATGGCTGTTGCATAGTTTCACACTATCCACCACTTTGCTCTTGAACAACTGCACATCCTTTTCATATCTAAAAGAAAAAGGAAACAATAGTAATTCTTTCTATACCAAAGCAACGACACAAGGTTCTTTTTAAATACACATTTTCTCTTCTTTATGAAAACCAAGTCCTTTCTCACAGTGAGTTGTTTTTTGTTTTTTTTTAAATTTATTTTTGGCCTTTTTATGCCTTTATTAGAGAGGACAGTGGATAGAGTCGGAAACGGGAGAGAGTGGGGAAGGACATGCGGCAAACGCCCGAGGTCGGAACCGAACCCGGGACAGCCACTACGCCCCAGCACCTGGGTCACGCGACATAACCGTTAGGCTATCAGGGCGCCCCAGTTGTTTTTAAGAATAATACTTGTTCACTGCAGACATTTTGACTTATAGCAAAAATCACAGGTGCATACAGTGGCTGCATTTTAGTGGCTAGAATCAGTGTCATCCATGCTGGCAAACTAGTGTTGCATGAGACACTGACACCAGAAAGATATTACAGTACCCTGCCTTTAAAAACGATACATAACCTATTTTGTTATTACCGATACTTTAAGAAGGACAGTGTTTTAAAATAAGTCGTCTTCCCTATGAGTTTCTTCCACTCCCTGCAGGCATAGTAGCCACACTGGGTTTTTTTTTTCTCTCATGAGAAAACTGCAGCTTTCATTGTGAAAAAACGCGAGGCTCAGCTGCAAATTCAAGTGCACTTGCCGACCATCCATGAATTTTCCACAAAGCAGACGGACAAAGCAGAATATGGCCTTATTTCGCTTACATAACAATAAAAGGCGAGCACGTAGACGCCACATAGCCCATTTTTAAAAGATGTTTTACCAACGCAGATCAAGGGAGCCAACATGTCCAGCTTGGCAAAGCATCTCTCCAACAGACGTGCCAACTTGTTCATAGGATTCAAACAGTGACAGCTTAGCGACTGTGATAGATAACATAATTACAACATGCTGGTGCGTTTTAAATATGCGTCAAACAAGCGTTATGTATTTTGTGAAAAAAGTTTCACTGTTCGAGTTTGACAAGGCAATTAAGGGTAATAATAACAGATTATTTTAGCTATATCTTTTTAGTTAACTTAACAATGTTAAACAATATCTATATGTAAACACATTTCAGTATCAATATATTTAGGCAGGTATTGTATCAAAGTCATAATTTTGGTTTCATGATATTCCAATAATAGAATCAAGCAATTGTTAGTGGTATTAGTCCTTGATATAAGTCGATATGTAAGTGTTGGGCATTTGTAACAATACTTTCCAGTTCCATGCAGCCATTGAGCCAGAAGCTGATTTTATACCACAACTAAATAGATGAAAGTTCCAGTTATTGAGTCTAGATTTGCATTTTAATTCTGTTTCTCTATCCATAATAGACAAACAAAAGAATAATCGGTGCAATCAAATAGCATCCATAAACACAACCTTAATAATGCAAGTTTGTGTTCTGACTGTAAAAATCTTCTCTTACATTAGGATAAAACGAATAATTAGAAGGCTCAGAAACTCACAGCACAGCAGCCTCTGGGTTGAGTGGTTCCGTGGTGTTGATCTTGTAAAAAACTGTGCGTGCGTACATCAGGACTTGCCAGATGTGGTTGTGATTCCGTCTGCAAGAACACAACATAGGGTGTGACAATATTATTTTACCTTTCATCCCGGGAATATGGGTGTAGCTCATCACTAGATGGTCCATCATTATTTTCATGTCATTCTTCTTTAAAACAGTCTTTTTAGATTCATTTTGTTTGTTGCAAAGGGACTTTTCAGACAATGTCCGACAACACCGCTCCTCTTAAAGTGTACAACATCGTCATTGTCAATTTTACAGCGTATACTCAGCACATAGTACAGTTACGGTTTTAGCTTCAGTTTTTATTCTATGCTTGTTTCATTGTAGTTATCAGATTGTATATTACTGCATATAATTTTGCCTTTAACTGTATTTGTGATTTGTGAGATTCTATCCTTCCTTTCAGTCCAAGAGGAAGTACAACCATGCGGGACTGGCTCAGGGTGCACAAATGAATAATTTAGTTTTCACTTATCTTTGCATTTCTTGGTACTGCAAAACAGTCCGTTGAGGAAAATAGGAGAGCAAATTGCATAAACAGAAAAAAAAAAAGAGAGCATACCTCCATTTGGTGAAAGCTCTTCTGACATCAAGCTCTCCCGACACGGGGTCAACAAGTGGGTGGAAGACTGGGATGTCAAACACTAATTTCTGAAATGAAGCATAAAGAAAAGATTTTTGATTTGCCCCAACTTTTAGTTTAACACAATTTTTGACCAATTAGAATACAAATTATAAATCCAGTAATATAAAGTCAAATGTTAATTGTTTTTTGCTCTGAAAAGTTATATTTTACTACTTTACTATATAAAACTGTGTCAGTTTAAATACGACTGAACACGTTTTCAGACAGAACCCACCTTTTATTTCTAAACCTTTACAGAAATGGAAAAATCATAACTTTAATATGTTTTTATTATAATTACTTAAAAGACAGAAGTCTTTTAATTATGGTTAGGGTTAGGGATGCAAGAAAAGCTGGACTATGATGTTCAACAAAGTGCCACCCACATACTGTTGGAGTCTGTCAGAATAGACTGTAAATACTGTAAATAAGTATAATAAACTCATAAATGGGAATGTATTCATTTGATCATAAAATGAGTGTTTTCTTGCTGTATTTGTAAGAATATTGTTGTTTCCTTTATTTTAACATCATATCATTAAAATAAATTTGAGTTTGTCCTAGGAGAGACTCCGATCGCAATCTGTCCTAGGACAATTGGCGATTATCCTGGATCGCGATTTCTACTGTGACATATACAAAAGCTTTTTTCCAGCGTAAAAAATATACAATCAAAGTTTGTTTTGTTTTTTTTGTTTTTAAGAAAGCAGTTAAAATCATAATCATAAAAAGTAAATAAATAAAACAGTACACTAATACTTACAGGACACTCTCCATCTGGATAGTTATCTGGAATATACACTGTGAATTTGAAGACACCATCCTGGTATAATCCATGTCTGATGAATATGACCCCAAACCACACTAAACAGGGGGAGACATGATATTTCAGATCAAGTCATGTAAGAATTGTGCTGAACAAAGCAGTGTAGATTCATAGAAAGTTGATCAGTGACGATGCATAGATTTCAAAGCTAAATAATATTTTCTGTTTACATTGTCAAATGTAGCATAAAGACGATGGGTAAGAAATAATATAAATGTTACAGTACATAAATATTTGTATTTTAGTATTGCTTCTTTCTTTTTTTTTGCAAACTATTTTTTAACATTAAATAAGGGAGTCATTGAGGAGCCACATTTTTACTAGGATACATATGAAACATTCTAATCTGTAAAAAGAGGTGTCCTTACTTAGAGCCGACTTGTAGGATGGCTGGACGTAAATTCCAGGGAGTTTCTGCTTAATCACTAGTGTGCTGCAGGTCACATGTCAGGAAGTTAAATCAATACAGATGGAAAAAAAGACATACACATGACTTATTTTCTTCTTAGGTACTAATACAAAGAGATACTATGAGCCCAGGTAAATACAGACTGTGTGTTTTAATAACAGGTGCTACCAACATATTGGAGCAATACGTGCCAAGGGATAGAAAACAAACCAACTGAAATTTGAATTCTGATACTGAAGCAATACTTACAACTCAGCCAGCAGAGAGTACTCCAAGTAAAAAGGGCCATAGGAGGCATGTGTGCCATTGGCTGACGGGGCTGGAGCGCCTGTTGGTGCAGGCTTGGTAATGGGGGCTGCATTCTTAGGAATGGGCGGAAGCTGCTTTTTGCCAAAGGACAGCCGGGCTGGGCTGGCTCTCTGCTCCCCGTGCCCGCTCTGGTCTTCGTTGTCAGATCTCTGCTGTTTTGGACAAAAATATGACAGAGATCTCAGCACATAAGCCGCTAAAAAAAAATCCTTGCTATGTGAAAAAGAAGACAGAAGGAAAGTCTATAGAGGCAGACTTAGAGAAGGCTTCTGTTTATGAGCAATTATGCACACTCAAGAGTAGACCAGTGGCCCAGGGTAGTGACCATTTGCTGTGACCAAGCTCTCAGGTTACACTGCCCATCTGGTTTGCAGCTTATCAGTATAACGTGTCTATACAAGCAAAAGCACTCTCAAACACAGCTATCACTGTATCTTTCTAATACTGTTGAGATTGATCAAATCAGTTACAGTACAGTGTCACTGTACACATTTAGCACACAGTAGCTACATGCCAGGATGCATCAGGAAGCCACAACGAATACTGATGATGACCACTACAAGTATGCCAGGAATGCTCATCATGAATAGTGCACTAATGAAACAGATCCAGCTAACACAATCTGTGAAGTCTGACTTGACTACAGAATGTCCTTTAAATGTTTGTATGACTAGGCAGAATTAATGAACTCACACCCATGCTCAAAGTACTTTGTTTGCCTCTTTCCCACCTCACCAGGGTTGCACCAGTATGCTAACATTTGCCTCCCCTCCCCGGTGTTTGGAAATTTATTCTAGCACTAGTGAACTGTAGTAAACCGATGACACAAGTAACGCTTGATTGAACAATGAAAATTAGTGGATTCACCTCATCAGAACTTATTAAGCCAGTACGAACATTTCCCAAAAATGAGCTACGGACCACACCCATAACTTGGGTAATAAAAATTCCTGTTTAGCAAGATTCCTAGGAAAATGAATGCGAGTGGGAACAGGTGCAGAACTGAAGACTGGACCTAAGAATGTGGTGCTCAAAACAAAAACTGAGAGAACAGAGAAAAATCAAGAATAAAGCAGAGTATTCATTGACTATAACTGGCAAAAAAAAAAAGTTGTGACCGACGAGTACAGACGCATCTTCATTGTTACTGGATATTGAGGACGCTGATTCAGTGTTGTCTCTTTGAAAGAGAAACTCACAAAGCTGGAGCATAAGTAAATATGTTTGTTCTCCTCTGTTTTTTCAGCAAACATTGAAACTTTACACCACCTATTGAGTATGTGCATATAGAGTCGACTCTAAACCCAATCATGTAACTAGGGTCTAATTTTAAGGGACAGTCAAATTACGAGAGGCCAAACTGTTATGTTTAGGAAAAAAATAAGTCTAGGACATGTCATATAAAGGTTAAGCAACATTACTTAAGTGGGAAGACTTTGAAAGAGGTTTTCAGCTCTGCAAAGCTCATGACTATCATGTGAAGTAGAGAAAGGCTATCACAGACTTAAATGTACTGTATCTACCCACTGTCATCTGATGCAAACCTTCCGCCACTGAAGGCTGTCTACTGCAGGGGTGGGCAATCCTGGTCCTCGAGGGTCAGCTCATCATCAAGCTCTGCAGAAGTCTGATAACGATCCTGATCATTTGAATCAGGTGTGTTGGAAGAGGGAAACATCTAAAACATGCAGGATAGTGGCCCTCAAGGAACAGGAGTGCCCACCCCTGGTCTACTGTCAAGTTTGATATTATATGCTGTCCCGAACAAAGTGTTTCATGCGTGCTGTCAACTTTAATGTCATCGTTGCAGTCAACAAGTAGTAATTCGGTATGTTTAATTTTACCTTACGACTTGGATTGGCAGACATGCTCCAAAAGGGGTTTAAGTTCATTACTCATTCAGAGGTTCAGTTTGGTGTCCCTCTTTTTATGTAGATCCCACGACAAGTACTGTCCAGGCCATCCGCTGCTGTGAAGAAAGACACAAAACATATATAATATACAAATGACACGCATCACAAACAAATGATTGTTGCTGCAACTGGGGTCAAACACATACAAACAGACTGAACACATTGTAAATCAAACACAATGCTGATCTAATGTCATCTAGCCAACATGACAGCCATTTATCGTTGCAAGCTAACAACCAACACTGAAATATCTTACATTTTTAGAGCTAGAGTACAAAAATGAGCACACAGGAATGATCTAAAATGAAACGTTAGCTTCGTGCTAACGTGGCTGTTACATTAAGTATGCTAGCTGCTGTACTGTTGTCGAAGTTCAGAAGTTGCGCAGCTGAAGTAGTCGGCCACTAGATGATAACAGTTAACAGTAATGTTTTGATTTTAATAAGAATTTGCCTTTAACGTTGTGGTATTCCTCACAGTACATCGTGTTATCGAGTCATTCGCAACAGCCGGTGGTTACAGTGCTACGTTAGCAAACATTGAGAAGCTGCGTTAGCAAATATAAACAATGGAATTCTGGTTGACATCTGGAAATTTGACTACATATATTTCAGAGGTATAAGACTAGTTGGGTTAATGTCCACATACTAACGTCATCTCACCTGTTTTCGTTGACTCACTTTATCCTATCTATAGCGTTAGCTTTTAAGCTATCGTTGACGTTGCTAACAACTTGACTGTTCCTTTAAATGTAGCTCTTGCACGTAAGGAAGCTTAGTGATGTAACTCACCCTATTTGCCCGAGATGTGTAAAATTCCCTTTTACGGAGATGTTAACGCGTTTCCCAGTCTAATTTCCGCACAAGCTGCCCAGCATTCCTTTGGGTGTCATCCCAGCTAGCTTGCTAATGTTGCTAGCTAAATAATTTGACAGACACAGAAACCGGAGTTCAATCTAACTTAATGAGGGGCGTTTCCGTTGTGTGAGAGCGGATTCTCATTGGTCTGTGGGAAAAACGTCCATGCATCTGATTGGCTGGTTCCTCCTTCACGTGAAGGAAAATGTGGACTTTACTCAGAAAAGGTAGTAAAGGAGAGATCAGTGGTTTGCTGTCAATCAAAGGTTAAATAGACAAACCTGAGCCATTACTTTGTAGATATAGTTGTTAAGAACTTGCATTTAAGAAAAGTAACAATAATATGAGGTCAAGCTGTCATTTTTAGTTAAGATGTGAGTAAGTTTGTGTATGTATGTGTGATTTATAGCTAATCAATTGTGCAAATAGTAAACATCTTCCTACCTAGCTGTTTCTGTAGGGTGTCCAGTGTTTAAAATATTCCACATTCTGCTATTTGTATAGGCTTAATTTTAGATTTAATAAATATTGTTTGTAGGTTCACAGATTAAAACATTAAATATGTTTTTTTAAAGACCTGCAAATCCAAAGTATGAAATCTCTACTCTCTAGTGTGGAAAGGCTCATAGGGCATAGATTATTGAAAGTAATTTAGTGTCTTAAATAACAATTTCGATCCAATCAAATCAAATTGCTTCAGGGGCAATTTAAATAAACATGAAAACACACACTTTTGTCTTGCCTTTGTTTCAATGTTTCGGTGTACTGCACAACAAAGTCCCCAGAGGGTAAGATGCACCCAAGCCATCTGTGTCACACATTTCTTTAGTTTTGACCACGCTTCATTGGCAGTTCATTCGGTTGATTGATTGATTTCCTAACAATTACCCCTAATTATTTTTCTGGGTGAGAGAAAAAAAAACTAATTTAATGCATGGGTGATTGCACTAATTGGGAGAAATGACATTGTCCAAGTTTCTGAGTAAATACAAATTATTGACTCCATTATTGTTATCTGATTGTATATTGTCCCAAGTACACTTCACTGACAAAGGTAATTAGTGTCCCACTACTTTACTGGGGCAGCCGACAACGCAAGGTCACCATCGCTGTTTTGACACGTACAAATCAAAGACCACCTCAAAACAAATAAGTTTATGCCTTCTTTGCCTTCATCGACATTGAGATAAACTGTCTGACCCAAACAAGGATGCAAATATCCACACCAGTGCTCTTGTAATGAGTTTTTTGTCTTTGCCATTGATTCTTTATCTAATCAATTATTGTGACCTTGTTTGGTCAAACAAATATACTAATGAATATAATTAAAGTGGGGAGATTGGATTACCTAATTGAATATGTGACCTGTTGGAGCTTTTACACCAGAAAATGTTTTGATCCACTGCATTTAAGCTCTTAATTTTGCTGTTGCGTTGTTTTCATTATTATCATAATTAGTATTATGGGCATGGAGAAGGGAGGGTCAAATAAGATATCCTGACTTGGTATTAATTTGAGATATATTTGAGTAGTTCATATTCATCAAAAAGCTCTGTAACAAGTGCTAAGATGTACTTCAGGTTAGCTGGGAGCAAATGCTTCACATGCATTTGAATGGGAAGCATCAGATCAGATCCTTTTAAATATTTGCCAAGTAGATCAGTGATGTAATGGGATATTTTATTATCAGATTGTTCCTGTCTGAAAGATTTATATATTGTGGTTTCAGCTGAATTTTCCAACGACTCACCGTCAGCTGGTGCCAGAATTCAAATTTAAGATGAAATATGTTCCCATCTGTGAGTCCATTTCTTCAGAGAATTTTAGGCCCGCTGATTCAGATCTACAATTTGGTTAAAATGACAGTTAAAAATTACAATTGGCAGTCCCCGGTGAAGCCTGTCTTGACAGCACATAGATACAAAAAGTGAAAACAGATGACTCCACATCCAGATAATACGTAATAACAATGTTAGTTTGAATAAAGAAGCCAAATCTAGATTCAAATGTAATATTCATTTTAGAAATATGAACAACTAGGGAATAAAGGTAAGAAAAAAAAACATCAGCCAAATCCTTCATATAGCAATAGTCTTTCCTTATCCCTAAGGCTATGGCCTGGCTAAAACCTCAATGCAGCAATTATTTGCTGTAATGACTGCAGTTCAAATAAGCCTGGAGATTTTATTAAACCAAATGAGGGAATCATCTGTGTATTATCACCTTGTGATTGACAGTGACAAGTGTTGGGCAGGCACGGATGTGAGCATGATGAAGAAGCTCTCGGCAAAGCTCTCGATAATGTTACCCCTGATAAAGTTGCCTGGAAAACCTCAGCCAACATAAGGAGAGGAAAAGCTCTACGCATATTAATTCCAATTGTCAGATCCTCCAGTGGAGGAGGAGGAGGAGGAGGAGGGTGTGGGTGTGGGGGGCTAGTCTGGCAGGCAGCCCCAACTGCCCCTCCATTCACTGACTGGCATTTTACACAACTAATGAAAAAGAAATCCATTGTGCTGATCATATGCATAGATTTCACTCTATAATAATGATGAAATAGAAATATTCATAATAAAAGTAAAGGTCACTCGCTGCTGCAGCTAAGCTTCCTAAGCTGCAACCTTTGCAAGAGCAGTTGTCAGGTTTTGGAGATAAAATAGAAAAAAGGGAGAGATGTCAAGTTTTAACCCTACGGAGGCCAAGAGGTGAGACACTGCGACCAAGCTGCTGCTATAAACTGTAGCTGCTTGGTCATGTGTTTCTCCTACATCAAACTGCGCCGATGTCTGTTCCAAGATGGATCCAACAGGTCTGTTTCCTCAGCGTCCGGTGGGGAGGTTAAAGGCCAGTTGCACAGTTGTGATTTACATAGTCGTCTCTCTGGTGTGCAGTAGCACAGGCAGTGTATACATTGCTCAGGGATTTGTCTAGTCTAGTTAATAAAATACAGGGAAATATGAACAGTCGCCTCTCCTCTCTTCAGCACTCCCATCCTGCCGATCTCTGTATGTAGGTCACCTGGGCTTCTTCAGGTATATGAGCAGTGGAGCACAGGGGTGGAGAGAGGCATGTCTCACCTCTGAAGGACATTCACAGCATTATTATTGCCCGCTGCGACTTCCACGCTGAGCCCCGTCTTCATATGCATCATACATTGGCATTTATTAGTGCCATGCACTAAGTACAGGCCATGTTATTGAATTTGAATATCAGCTCCTAGCCACATTCACAGGCCCTGGAAATATATTATATTAAGATGAAGCAATCTCATTTAATAACACCCAAACTAATAAAAGGAGAGCAGATTGGAAATTAAATTTATGAATATTGCTTGGCAGCACGAGTGATCCAAAAAAGCCCAGCTTGGTCTGTCATATGCAGATATTTCTCCAGCTATAAGCCCAGGTGTTGGAGAAATTTCTGACTTTCTCCCTATGGGTAACATGGCGAGAAGGCAGCAGGTATCTTTCAGTCCTTTTGTGTTTGTCTTTGTTCAAAAGTAGAAAGCCATACTCTGAGCCGCCTCAACCAAACTGGACAGGAGCATTTTGATTTTGATTTCAACAAACAACAGTAATTTGAATCATCACAAGAACAACAGCCCAAGTGCAGGATGGATGTAGGATAATTAATGGTGCATCATTTTGATTCTCCTATTACTGAGCTCAGACTTTGTTTAGCATTAAACATATTACTGCACAGTCTGGTAATGATCATTTTTACCCTTGTTAAGCTGAAGGTGCACAAAAGTAATTTTAGCAGTGACAAACTATAAAAAAATGTACACGGACAGCAATTTGAAAAGCTTTTTTTCTCCCTTTTTTCCACTAAAATCTTGAAACACTGGCGTTCTGAAGCGGCATTCATCCAACAGCAGTCATATCAGTCTGTGCCAGAGCTTAGCAGCTCAAATTATGGAATGTCACTTCTTCACTTTACTGACTCCGCTTCACACGAGTCCGTAATTTTTCCCACTTGTGTCATTGATGGACAACATTCTGTCGGTCAGTGTTTCAGTGTTGCGTGTGTGTATGTGTGTGTACAGCAGCCTTTTGCCAAGACAGTCGACAGGCCCGGTCCATCTGTGTGTAAATGTTGACTCCCGGTGGAGCTGTGACTGTCACTCACTGTTCAGTCAGCCCAGTGCCAGGCATTGATCGCTACATATATCTTGCTCTGTACTTCCCAAACCTTCATCAACAGATGCGGCTGCAGAATTGATTAGCAGCAAGTCAATGACCAAATCTCTTTGGAAACATTTTTATTTATGTGTGTGTTTATGTGGATAGCTTAGAGGGCCATTAGCGGGATTACCTTTGAGGCTTGGCTGAACAACAGATGTTCAAGGACAACTCAATCAATTTGACTTACAAGAGGCTGCAGTTGCCGGAAACAAGTGATAAGTCTGCGAGGGGGAAAGAGGGGTTAAATAAAAACAGTTCGCCGTGGTAATGAGCAGGTACAGCAGAGGAACAGCAGAATTAGACTTACAGTGGGCCCATTATTTAGAGTGAGATCACTGACAGCTTTTCTAAGACTAGAGCGCGTGCTTAATGAATTGAAATCCTCTTGACGTTTACAAAATGATCATAAGATTTGGTGGCGTTGTTTCAAGTATTGTGAGCTTCAATGCAATTTGAGTTATTGCTTTCGACAAATTTAAGTTATTACTTCAAATCCTGCACATGTTGTGTTTAAATACAGGTGAAAAGTTTTCTTTAAAGTGAGCAATTTCAAAACAGCTATTTATCATATTAATGTGCTAAGAACTTTAGCTGAGTCACACACGAACACTCTCAGTTTGGCCGTAATATAATATAATATAATATAACAAATAGCACAAAACATATTTATTAGATGGATTTCAGCCCAAACAGAACTGCATGAGTATGAGTAAAACGTTTTCAATATAAGCAGCGGCAGCCTCCAGAAAGGCCTCTTTTAATTTGTGCGGAGTAGCGCAATTATACAAGCATCTATATTGAATTCAAATTAATGTTTGATATGGATATTTTTTTATTGTATTTAAATAATCTCAATTCAGCACAAAATTGATTATTTCGCCGAGAAGATCATGTTCTTTCATTCTTTTCAATTTTCCCTTTTCCTCTCATGAATCAAATAGTGAATAAATGTGTTGCAGAGACTCACGATCTGCCTTTCAAGTCCGTGCTTATGCTTCCTTATCTGCAAACTTATTAAAATTAAGTCAGAACACAAAATGGTATTTAAAAAGTTTAAGTGAAACAATTTGCATTGGGAGTGTGTGAAAATGCTAATGCATTCTTTCACTAAGCCTCACAATCACTGTCATCCATTTTGAGCTCTGATTGTTTTCCACATGGATGCCTTCATTCATTATTGCAAAATTATAAACATAAAGAATATCTCTGTATTAATATTTCTGCTTTTTGTAAAAGCTCAATCAACCATAATGTCCTAATTTTTTCTCTGTGAACCTCATTTTATATTATCTCACTACTCAAGGAATGGATGTCCCAAAAGGGATTTATTTCATTTATCAGGATTATTGAATTAAATTAAACGAGACACTTACCGCAAGCCGAACAGAGGTACCTTATCCACTTAAAAGGTAGGCCTGCTCTTCACTGCTATTTAGGCAAACACATTAGGCAGCAAATGCCTTTTGTTGGTTGAGCCTAAGTTACTGCATAATTCATTTGTTCATTAAGGAAAAGCGTTGAAAGTGCTTGAGGTAAGTGGAAAAGGTCATGTATTGAATGGATCTTTAATTAAGGTACTTTACAACCACAGTTACACGACTGATGACATATGCATCATGTTTGTTTACAGGCAGAATTAATGGGCGGAAAGACAATAAATAAACAAGATATGATAGAAAAGAGGTAAGTGAAGTTGATTTAACCAGTTATAGAGGATTTAAATATAATAGCCTCAGATTTTTTTTGTGCATTTAAGAGACACATTTGGATTTAGGCTAAATTCACATGGCATCATTTAAGGATTTTCAAAATAACTTTTTCACATGCAGCGGAAATTCCATATGTCTGGTATAGAATATTTGCCAGAGAAGAGCAAACATCTGAAAAACACAAGTATGGCGAGATCTTCAAGAAGCTCGTCTGTTATTCTTGTAGTCAGCAGCAGATGGCAGGCTGTTTCCACTGATCAGCTATCTCCCGACGCAAGCACATGCTGAACTTCTGTACCCCGCCGCGGTGATGTTGGCTTCCCAGACCTCGCTGCTCTTGCCTGTGAAATGCATTCCCATTAAAAAGGCATTTTTAAAGCCAACACCAGTGCTATAACAATCATCTCCCCGAAGCCAAGCCTCCACACCCGGGAGCTCGGCACTGCCACACAGGCAGACATGTGGCGGCTGCCACAAACAAAGGCCCCGCACTCTCCTCCCCATTCCTCTTCCCTAAGTCTCCACATGGTTACAGGCCGACCTGCCAGGGCCAATTACACCCACAGCCCAGTGTGTGAGGTCTCACAGAGACCCCAATCACCACTAACAAGATCAAGGCTAACTCTCTATCACATCACACAGACTACAAACACACATACACCTGCATATGTGTGTGCAAACAGTCTGTCCCCTTCTCCTACCCAGCCTCTCCCTCTCCCTCTCTCTCTCTGGCACGCTCTGAAATTATAACACATTTTGAGTGGCTGTGGAAAGTATATAGCTTTTTTAGGAGCAACAAAAATAACAGGGTGACAATCACGCTGTCAGACGTGGCTGTCTCATTTCACTGTATGTCACCAAGTTCAAAACTTTGTCCTGGTCAGACGGCAGCATGAATACATCAACATGTTTCATTGTGTATGTACATGAAACATATGTAGTATATTTAGATCAGAGTTATGCGATTAACCAAACTAGACAGAGGCACCCATTTTAAGGAAGTATTTAAAAATGCTCTCTATTCCACCTTTGTGCTCTCAGTTGTTCTCAGAGGCTCTATGTCACTTTTTCCAAACAGGGCAGATATCTGATTTTGTTTTGTCACTGTTGATTACAAGTGCGTACATTTTACCCCTCTTATCAGAGCCGGCAGATGCGGACAGGCTGGATGGGTGACAGAAAGGGAAACTGTACCTCTGTACCCTGATACAGCCATCAATACCCATGAGGCCGTGTGTCATGCAGCAAGCAGCCTGTACAGAGGTTCACATACCTCCTATGATAGGCTACCTCAGTGAGAGCCCATGCTTCATGTCCTCACACCAAGCGCTGATGTGGCAGCTTGCTAAATAATTTGTGCTTCTTTACCGGGGTCATTGGATAGAGAATCTGGTCCTTGAATAATTAATTGAGACACAATCTAAGCAGCCGACTTCTGTTTCCTCCTCGTTTCAGCCAGATTGTCTGCCGCTGTCCGCCCGCATTCATTCTGACTTGCCGTCTAATTCATCTGGATTGAAACCTCCATCATAATAATGCTGCAGGCAGACTGGTGTGAGGAGGATCGTGGCCTGAGCATGACCCACATGGTCTCAAAAAAGAAAACCAGACGCAGCCGCAAAATCTATTTTCATTTTGTGGATAAAAATAAAACAACAGCCTATTACCGCCACGGCTTTGTTTAGCTACATAATTGCTTTTCATTATTCAGTGCACAATTGATACCCACAGTGTAGGTTGAAAGAGGCGCAGTTGTTCGAGTAAGGCTGGAAATGAGATCTTTTATTGATACCACTGTGTCTCAGATCTGATTCTTACAAATGCTGAGTGATAAAACTGGAGCCTGATTGTCTGTCTGTTTCTCTGAATACTAATGGCTCTCTTCAGGCTGTTAGATGGGCTCACAGTAGCCTAGAGGTTGGTGAAGCAGGCTTGTTACTGAAAGATTTTCCTTTCAGGGCACCAAACTGGCTGCAAAATCTGGGGCAGGCGAGTTATGAAAATCATAACTTTCCCTTAAAGGAATAGTTTAACATTTTGGGAAATAAGCTTGGTTGCTTTCTGTTGAATTTAAATTAGAAGAGAAGATATGTACCACTCGTGTGTCTGTAAGGTAAATAAGACTACTTCATGCATCCCATTAGTTTAGATTAGCACAGGGACTGGAAACAAGTGGAAAGAGTTGACCTGGCTCTGTCCTAACGTAACTAAATCCAACTATCAGCAGCCCTCTCTACTCAGTAATTAACACATTAAAGCTCATGTGTTTAATCCATACAAAAACCAGAGTGTAAAACCAAGAATTCACCATTTTACAGGTGTTTACAGTTTTCCAGACTGCTTCTTGCTGCTGCCAGTGATTTGTCATTTTAAAACTTCAGTTTAAATACTAGAACTGCAAGCAGTTATGATAGGGGGCCAAGCCTCCCACGTGACTCGGCCCCCAGGTTTTGTGGAGCCCACAGAAGTCCGCTCCGAAGGACGACGGCTTGGGGCGAGCGTCAGGATGCAGGCCACTGTTTCAC
>OMNN01028394.1:0-23446 GCA_900302755.1 Chromis chromis | reverse complement strand
AAGTATTTATTTACATATTTCTACATATATTCATTCATGTAGTTCAACGTATTTCTACATTTTTAGCATCATTGTTTTTTTTATACCACTTTCACATGACTATATTTCATGTTAGCTACACTGGTTTTTGTTAAGTTTTCAACACATTTTATTATCTCTACTATTTATTATCATTTGCTTTATAGTGATTTTATTAAAGACATAACTATTTTTGCATTCCGTTACATTTTATATATCAATCTGATTTTGTGTTTTTTCCTGACAGTGAAATCCTTTGACTTCCCCATTAAGATTATTTTACTTGACCGTCACATCTAAGAAACAACCCCACTGGTGTCTTTGGTGTTTTTTGGCTTTGTATTTAAAAATGAAGAGTTCATTTGCAAAAACAGATAACTCCATTTTTTTAAAATAAATTTTCAGAAAACTTATTTTTTTTATTGTTTACTTGAGATAATATCAATCAAACTGACATATACATATATACATATATAAATATATGTATATATATATGTATATATATGTCTTTTTTATTGTTTACTTGAGATAATATCAAACTAAGTTTTCTGGAAATTTATAAAATTGGAGTTATCTGTTTTTGCAAATGAACTCTTCATATATATATTTTTCAAATTTGTATTGTGTCTTATATAGTGACTAAAAAGCAAATTTCATTGTAGTTTGCCTGTCACAGTTGTAACGCAATACTCCAACATGTCAGCAGGGGGCGCATAGCGTTAAAATTAACCGAAAACCGCACGGAAACACCGCAGTAGAGTAAATCCTACAGTCCAGCAGAATACTAGCTGAAGTTTACTGCCTTTTTGTTAACACATACAGGTGGGTTAATTTTCCTCTAAAACACATGTATGTACCCCAGTACAAGGGAAAAGAGTGTTTTGAATACTTGGTGAAAACGTGTATTGTCAGAGTTGAATAGTTTCGCGGTAGTAAGTTTAAATAGAGATGTTTAGCTGTACTCTAGCATGCTAGGCTAACGGACCTGTTGCTAATTAGCATGGTCAGCCCTATGTTCCCACATGTCTCACATTTCTAAGACCCCGTTTACACGAAGGGAAAATGCAGATATTTCCACACGGTTTGGCCTCTCATTTAGACGAAAAACCTGTTTTTATTTTAAGAAAATGATTATTTCTCAAAAAAAAAATCTTAGAAATGTGGGAACATAGACACGCTCCCAGCATGGTAACACACAGTACAATTAAAAATGCTAATGAGGGAGTTTTGTTGTTAGCCGAGCTAAAGAGACATAAAGGGCTAATGTGTATATTTTGCTTACTGTTAAACTTTTTTTCTGTGTAACCTATGTGTGTGTATTACAAAATTTGAAGAGAAGTAAATATAGTTAATGCATTAATGTGTAAGTGAAGTAGGAGTAATAGGAGTTAAATTTAGTAGTTAGTTACTCACTGTAAATTTATATCATGTTGTGTGCTGTAATGAAATAATGTAACTATTTGAAACATTAGAGTAACCAAATGAGAAAGAGTTTAGTTTTCTATATATAATTAGACATTGTTGTGTATTTCAGTGCTTTAGTTTTTGATGTGTTTTCATATGCTAGTTTTTCTGATAAGACAGTGTGGTATCTGTTATGTTGGTAAATATTGTAAGGAGCTACAATGGGCATCTGTTACTTACCTCAGAAAGTAATTTATTATTGTGAATTTTGTTATTAATTTATTAGTTTTCTTGTTAAGGAAACAGAGTAAATCCTGTAGTCGAGCTGAAAGCAAGCTAAAGTTGTTTTTGCCTCACACCCTCTCACCCCTCCCTGACGTCAACAATCTTGGTGGCTCATCCGGGATAAGGTCCTTCTCCTGAGGGCAGCTAGTCCATAAATGAAACTGACGTCAAGTTCCTGGACCAACACGCCCCACCAGTGACTCCTGAAGGGAAAGGATGTCTGCTCTACAAGAACTGCAAAGGGAAATCCGGCTGCAGCTCCACCAGCTGATCAATGCGCTCTACAAGCTGACAGCCTTCATCAAGGATGAGGTAAAGGAAGATCTACTGGGACAGTCTTTAGAAGCAAGCATGCAAGTTTATTTACAAAGCACCTTATTCACAGTGGTTATTCAAAATGCTTTACAGGCAGATTTTAGAAAGATGAAATAAAATGATATATTTAATCAAAATTAAAGTATTGCATTCAAATAATCAAAAACTATACAGACAAGTTGAATAATGTGCTCACAGATTCATGTAATAATTTAAACTGATTGACTGAAACAGTTAAAAAGAGATTAGAAAAATAACCGCATGAAAGAGATAAAGTATACAATAAAATAGAAAAAATAATTAAGTGAATAAAATTGCAGACAAGTTTACTTAGAAACAGTGGGAAAAATAACAGTCTCCAGCTTACTCTTAAAAACATTTGGGCAGCTGGTTCCAGCAGTTTGCATCATAATGACTAAACACTATTTCACTTTGTCTAGTCTGAACTCCGGGCGCCACTAACTGACCAGTCCCTTCAGATCTGAGAGACCTTCCAGCCTTGTGCAAACATATCTCCGATATATCTCCTGACCATTCAGTGAATTACAGACAATAAGCATGGCCTTGATTTCAGTTCTATATTTAACAAGAAGCTGGTGCAGGCATCTAAGAACTGGAGCAATGTTTTCTTTCTTTCTGATGTTTTTCAGTATACTAGCAGCTTTATACTAAACTTAGCAAACCATTTCTCATCTGTAGCTCTATACTTAACACAAATTTGAGTGGTAGATCATCTCATCTAATCTCAGCAAGACAGTACAGCCTAATTCCCAAAATGTTGAACTATTCTTTTACAATACAGCTAACTCAGCTTATATGGCACCTCATGGTGTACTAGTATATCATTTTATGCCCGCCTGTAGACATGCTAATATGTGGCCTTGTGGGAATAGTAATGCCACAGATTGCCAGTATTACCAGCATTACCACAGGATGGGTGATGGTGTACCTCAGTCCATGGCACAATGATTTATTCTGCAGTGCATGATGGTAACGTGCGTCATTGCCCTGAGCCTGACTGATCCTATCTGCTTGCTGGCGCTTCACTGATATGATCAACTATCCACACTGTGATCTATCCTGCACCCACAAACCTAAAACCCAAAAAACACAGCTAAAATTGTAAACACTATATTTAGCATGAGAGATACTAAGAACATAGCTTTCTGTTAGCAGTTGTAAGCTGTTTATTCCAAATGAGATTTAGGGACTAGACTGTAGACCTTCTCACAACTGGTTAGAGACTACAAAAATAACATCACTTTGCCAGTAACCCTGCCAGTTAGTGTAGGAGTTCAGATAACCATCAGACTCATAAAGCATGAATTGGACGGAGAAATGTGGAGGGAGGAGGCCGAGGCTAACACAGCATGACGCAGTGCCTCCTGTTTGTGTTGCTTGTTCAAACAGCTGCAGAGATTGATGGTGCTGGCCACGTACGACACACAGTAGCAAAGAGGGAGCTGTGTGCACCCCAGTGCTAACACATGTGGGGGAAGAGGAAGATAAAGCCAAATCATTTTATAGAGATGAGAAAAACAGACAAACATGAGAAGGCCGAGCTGACAAGCAGGATATCAAAACAACTGCACACAAAAGATTCTTGAAATCTTGAAAGTGAGAAGATGAAAGTCCAACTAGGACTGAGAGTGAAATACAAGTAAGTGTGGTGAAGACTTTGTCATCCACAGATGGCCACTGGGTGTACTTTGGAGAGGCTGCTGTACGAGCACCTCATCCGCGCACATTTTGGATAGAATTTAACTCACTCACAGATGGACTGCAGAGAAGGGAGGTGCTGCTGTGAAGTCAAACTGTAAACTGATTCTTGATATTTAACACTGGCTCGGCGCCAGAGGAGCTGTGCTTGGTACCAGTGTTTTCTTCTTCCTCACTCCACCGAGAAGATAAAGACTAATCCCATTTTTCTTAGTTCTGTCATTTTGCCCCTCTAGTTTGTGTGTGTGTGTGTTAGTGTGTGGCCTTGTCCAGTTGCACACAGAAAAAGAGGCCTTATCCACATTTCATAGGGATATATTGCAAAGAGAGAGATTTTTTTTCAAATGGTTTCTGAAGTGCAGATTCTTAAAAACTCTATGTGGACATATGAAATAGAGAGTTTTGGAAGTGGTTTTGTCACCTCTCAATTTGTACATTGTTGCTTTGCGTAATGAGTATGTGCCTGACATGTATACTGTTTTCTTTACATTTGGTTTGCACTAGCAATTACAAGTGTACAACTTAACTTGGCTTTGCTGCACACGCAAAAGCCTGCAGAAATTACGAAATGACAGAATGTTCTTTTCTGGTATTTGGCGTATCGTTGATGGCTCAACACGCTTATTACAGCATTGGTAGTTGTTTTTGCATTCTATTTTTTGTGAAATGATAGTTGTATGGACAGATAGTTTCTTTTAACTGAGGAGGAAGATACTTGTAAATGTGTACAAGGGTTGCAAAATTATCCAGACACTTCCAGTAACACACATGAAACACAGCTTTTTTGTTTGTTTGATGTTCCTGGTATTTGTTATTGAGTGAAGCATATAATGAGGAGCTTGCAAGCTGAAAATGAGAGGAAAAAAATGTAGTTGTGAATGGAAAGAAGACATCTCCTCTGTTGGTTTCCAAACTGGTGCCTATTGCTATTTTACATTATTACATCTTAAGTCTGATAAAGATTTTATAGGTTAAGATTTAATGCACACTGCCCTCGCCAAAGCTACCCTGACACTCATTAAATCTGTTTTATGATTAGTAATAGTCACACAGTCTTATTAAACATCCCTCCTCTGTAATTATCTAAGATTTTCAATATGTCATGGTGAGTTTCATGTGGTTTGCTATGACTGCAGCACAGAAACTCAGGGTGCCACACTAGCGTTGGCCTAAAAAATTCTGTCACAGCGTGTGTTGTGGCTGTGTTGATTAGCTACTGCAGTTGGGGACTAATTTCTTCCAGTGTTCCCCGAGGCTTATGTGTTGTTTTCATTTTATTGTTCATGGGGAAAAATGGCTCAGGCGGTAAAAATGGAAAAATCACTTAATTTTCCTCTACAACCGAGCTACTGTTTTGGCTTTTAGAGTGCACTGCTCCGCCTACGCAGAGACTGGATCTCCATTAAATGCTTTATGTTTGTGGGCATGTGGAGGTAAAGGTGCTACCAAATCCTGTCCGTGACGCATTGTAATGGCCAACAGTGCAGCCGGACATATGGAACCTTTTCTACTGTAAAGCGCGCATTTTATGACAAGCAAGGTATTCGTGCAATCGCTTGCAGTAAAAAACTCTTTGATTTACCCTTAAATTTTCTTCTGAGAGCAGAAGAGGCCTGGGTCGTAGCTTTTCAGAGGAGGTTTCTCTCAGGTTTCAAAGCTGGCAGGCTGATCAGAGTGCCCAAGGTTTGTGAGCCTTGGCACCAACACACAGCACCAGGGTTTGAGGACCCAGATTAACCTGCACAGTAGTTAAATAAACACACATCCACACATGGCCGCATGAATGGACGTTTCATCACCGCTTGCTACATTTCCGTGATCGCCCTGGACTCACCCACTACTGCACTCCATGATGCAATTAAAAATAACATTCAAAACACCAAAACATATGGGGAATATTGACTAGCAGGGATGTATAGGTATGAGTACTGTGTGCACCGCACTGAAAACGACACAAATTACCTTCACTGTTTCACTTTAGGAGGCTTTCCGTGACTTATTTTTCCTCTAGATTTGGTTTAGATGGTTGTCAGTTGTTAGCTGCTTACCCTGTTCAGTGATCAAGCCCAGCATTGTGCACTTTGGTCCTAGTAAAATTACTTCAAGACCAAATTGGCTTGACCCCAGTGTGTCTGTGAGTGTGGGGTAGAGTGGGGGCTGACTTTCAGACAACTGCAGGACAGGAGCTTAGTGGGGTGTGAGGTAAACCCCCATGGCTGCGGGTCATGTTAAAACAGCAGAGACAAGGGGGTGGGGGGCTTGTGTTTGTACACAGGGAACCCCGGGCAGCTCAGTAAAAAGAGCTTTATTATTTAGGCCTCTGCCAAGCAGAGATCAGGGTGGAAAATACACAGGATCCCCGGCGCCAAGTCCCTTGCTCTCGGAAAATCCGCCCTAGAAGCGTCCAAGCGTAGGGCCTGGATTTAATCACCCACTGCGGCATTTGTCCTCAGCCTGAAGAACGAAAGCTACAATCAATCTACATCAATGTGACCCTCAATCCCTCCACCAGAAATCACATTAAAGAAACACATTCTCTATTATGTGAGTAACTCTCATTTTTCATTCTGAGCACGAAATCTGAAATGACTGAAGTCTGTTAATAAAAACTGTTAAAGAATTACTTGTTTTCTCCTCTTTAACTCCACATTCATGCACTGCCTCATAAGGACACATTATAATGTTTACCCTATTTTGATAAAGCACTGTAAAGTCCATGTGGTATCTCAATTAATTCCATTCAACAATCATATTTTTTAATATTACAAGTTAAAAAAAGGGGGGGGGAAATACAAAAGAATCTTTACCTTTTTTTTCTTCTTTTTTTTTTTTTAAAGTGAGGCCTGAATCCAGTGAACTTAGAGGAAGTGTAATGCAGGAAATGGCCAAAAGCTTTCTGTCACAGTGAAGCTGTCACCATTCCCATTTGCTTGTGGACAAATCCAATAACAGAGAGCTTATTCAGAGCCAAAGTGCACAGACATCCTGGACAGCTCATTCCATAAAGTTCAATATAACTGGTGATGCACAGTAATAAAATAGTCAATAAATGGCATTAAGCCTGGTCTGTTATGGTTTTGGGAGTTATGGATTGTTTGATGAGGGAAACCTCAGCGCCCACATATACATTGACATTATTATCCGACATCTAACTAGTAATTTTACAGGTTATACAGTCTATTTGTAAACACCTTAGAAGTTAAATGATGAAACTGAAAAAGTGTGGAAAATAATATAAGATCTCTGTGAAAGCCATTTCCTGTATCAGCTTGCTGTCCAGAAATTACTGTCCCAAGAGTAGAGTTTGGTCAATAACTGCACTATCAAACTTCCATGCTTCATAACATCATCAATTAGGCATTAACATTTTTTGGCAGAAAAGCACCAGGACAAATGTGAGGCTTGACAGAGGAAATCCTCAGACTCTGCACTGACAAGCTGTGTCTTTAGTTTTCTCCGATCTTCTCTGACACCCTACCCACAGGCAAAGTCCTATCTGCTTCAAATCATCCACCTTCAGTCTTCTGCCCAGAAAAGGACAGGGTTGTCTGCCTCCCTGACTACAAGCCAGAGGCAATGACCTCAGTTCTAATGCAGACCAGCAGGTGCCTGGTTTTGTCCTCACCAAATCTGACACACCCCCATCATTACTTTCACTTTGCCTGCATCAAATTCAAAAGGAATCTGAAATCTGGACCAGAACGCCTGCATATATCTGAGATGTGCTTTATGACAACTGATTCGTGATTCTATAAGCTTTCATACTTAAGTTAACACATTCGTTTTAGTATACAGTCACAACATTAAAACCACTGACAGGTGAAATCAGTGATCATCTTGTTGCAATGCAATGTTCTTTTTGAAAACCTTGGGTGCTGGCTGGTTATTTGACATGTTCCACCCACCCAAACATTGTTCGAGACCACATACGACCTTACATGGCAACAGTTCTCCCCAGTGGCAGTGGCATTCGCTCCCAGCAGAATAGTGCCCCCCTACAGACCTCAAGAGCTGCTCTGGAACAGTTCGAGGAACATGACAAAGACACCAAGGCATTGACACAGGCTCAATTTAACTAAACATCCACAGAATGCGCCAGAAAAAGCCAGATCCACAAATGCCTCACCCTGTAAACCACAGGGCCCAAACATCCCGATGTGGTGTCTGACAATGTCCTGGTTCCAGACACCACATGACCTCCCTAGAGACCCAGTGCTCATGCCTATATTCACACCTATTTTAGTATCACAAAGTTGTGGTTGATCAGTGCAGTGGTAGAGACAAACACCCAGCTACAATCCCACACTATGAGCTACTTTGCCTGTAGTTCGATAAACTGTGGAATCACTAAAGCAGGAAACTCTCTGAGCTAAGGTGTATCAACTGTAGTGGTAGTACAGAGCAAGGAAACTTTTAGCAAGGACTGTGAGTAACAAAACAAGAGATAGATCAAATACAGTGACAGCCGACGGGGTGCAAATGCTAGTCCGTTGAAGAGAAAAATAGCCAGTCTCTGCAGTTTTCTGTAGCTGAAGTTGCTAAAGAACCACCTAAGAATCATCCAGGCAGGTCTAGGAAGATAAACTTCAGCTATGCAACCTCTGGAGTAATAAAAAAATAGCTCCAACTAGTCAGGGTAGCGCTTCCACCACAGGAGGTGATACCCTCCTAGATTACCTGAGTGAAAATTGATGATAAAGACATAGCTGATGGGTGGCTCTATTATCAAGTAGCACATGTGACTGATGAGATTTCGAGTTCACACTCATGTGAGTGATGGAAATCCTTATGTTACATACTGCCTCTGGCAGTCAGAAAGAATGTGTAGAATTGCAGTTACAGAACTCTTGCTGACTATCAAACCTCTTCCTTCACAAACCCCCTCACACTGACATCCTCCAACATCTGTTGGTGCTTTTCAAATGCCCACTTATCGCTTTTGTTGCTTGATGTTTTAAAACTCTAAATGCTGTCATGGATGCTGGCAAAGAGCAGCATTTATGCTTTTACATTTGTTTCTGACTAAATTGAACCTTCCATTGTATAAATTTAGTAAAACCTTTGGTAAAAGGCTGAACTATCAAAGTATCTCTTTTGTTGACATTAGTGGTAGATCACCTGCCAGGAGCTGTCACATTTCTCTCTGCATAATAATTTGTGGCAAAGACCATCTAAACCGAGACCAAGTAATTAGACCAGAATGTACCGAGACAAGAACAAGACTTTAAGGGGGATTAAAATCAAGTAAAGCAACAGCCAAGGCAGGCTAGGCCGAGTCAAGACCAGGACCTGACGGATTGAGGAACATACAAACCATTACATTGCACTACTGAAATAGTGCCCTGAAGCATACAGTATTTACATACAGTATATTGCTGAGTTGTGGCTCATATTCCCTGAATGTCTTTGGCAAGGGGTAAAGAACTTCCTTAAGAGTTCTAGCTAGATAGCTTTGCTAACATCACTTAGATGGCCTTTCTTTGTGCTTTAGCTATGCTGAGCCGATACATCTAGATTTCTGCTATCTGCATGTTATCGTTTTTAAAATCCACTTTGCTACATACAACAACAACCTCCAGTTGCTTGGTTGGTTCTTTTGGTAAGTTAGCCACTTTAATGACAGAATTCATTGATGAGGTGCAGCCAGACCACTCTCTAGTACTGACACAATGCTGTGGAGATTGGCTTGGCTATGTGAGACTAAAGGAGATTGACTTGCTTTTGGAACCAGCCTCAAGTGGCTATTTGAGTGCAGCTAGCGTTGACTTTATTTTTCAGCCACAGAAGTTGCCACTTGGTGGTCTCAGCTGTCTCAGTAAGCATTGCTCAGTAAGAACTTGCATACTGGTGTGGCTTGGTTGCATTTCAAGCAGGGAGTTTTATGATGTTAACAAATCCCTCAGACAAAGCACAGGCAATTTAGTGATATCCCTGCTATTGTGGACTTGACTGGACATATTCTGAGTCCTTTTTGTTTGAGATGAAATCAAGATCGATATAATGCAAGCGATTTCAAGACAAGACCAAGTCCTTCAAAAAGTGATTTTGAGAATGAGCTTGTGTGCTCATTATAGAAATCTTTGTTCTCTTCTCCACATTAGCCTGAGAAAACACACAACCATTTTAATCACATATAATGTTTTTCTTTTTATTCTCAGTAATAACTACATCATGCTTCACTGTTCCAAAGCATTGTTGGCTTCCAACACCCATCAGCATGTGTTTTTCTTAGGCAAATACTTCTGAGATCAATCACCTGCCATAAAAGGGGAAAATTTAGTCGTATCACCTCCACATCTACTTTGATCCACTATTTCTGAGCTCACTAGGACACTGAATTCTTTAACTGACAATCATCATCTGGATGGAGATGTTAGAAAGTTAAGGCAGAGTTATATACACAACACACCCTGTTTGTGATTCACCAAACAAACACAGCTGCTGTTGGCAGGCAGCAATCCAGCCTTCACACTGTTGCAAAGTAAGTACACAACTGAAAAACCCACAAAAAGATTTTCTTCCCTAATTTTTTACTGTCATTTTAAGGGCCTATAATTAAACATAATAGCAGGTCACAGGTATCACCTATGTCTGCTGTTCCCCCTCAGCTCTCTGAAGCATTTTAGCATCTTTCAGTCTATTGTTTTGTTTTTTTAGCTTGCATGTTTACTATTTTACTTACTCTTTACTGGCAAACAGACAAAATTAGTGGCTCTGATGAACATAGCAGAGCATTTTAGCAGCTAAAGAGCAAGTTAATTCCCAAAATCTGAGTGAATGTTGGTTAAACAAAGTTTTTAAAAAAAATAAAAAAATGTTCTTCCTTGATGTGTCTATACAAGAGTTAACTAACATGTTCACCATAGCAACTTTAAAAGGTCATTACACTATATGTCAGTGTTCTTGTAACATAGCCCCTAGTTTAATGATTGTGAAACTGAAATGTAAAAAAATAACAATCTTATGTCATCTCAACAAAAGCTGATGCATCTCTGTCTAAGAAATGTGTCGCTGTACAGCATATTATAGAGGGACTGTCAGAATCAGTTGCAAATGTATTCTGTTTTTTGGATAACAAGTCAGTAAATCAAAAAGAACAAAGAAGATTTATGAAATAACTCTTTTAGGCACCTGCTCTTGTGGTCCGCGGTGGACAATCTTATTCCTCTTTGATTTACTCGTTGTCAGAAACCTGCTGTTGAGTCATTCTCTGGCCCCCTCAAGCCAAACATGGTCCAGGATCTCCCGACTGGTTTTCATTTGTCTGTTCCACTATTGGAAGAAACAGGTGAATGAATCACCAAACTGATCATTGATTTGCTGCGTCAACTGTCAGTCTGTTTGCCTTTGTTGCCCCTCTTGGCTGAATATCGTGTAAACTCTTCATGTTTGGATTTTAGTGAGGTACAAAAAAAAATCCCTTTGGAAACAATTCCTTGGCAAGAAAGGGTCAACTGTGAATGTGATCACTGAGAGTGAAAAGGGAAGTTACATCAGCGCTGCAGTAAGCCAGCTTAGTGAATTATGATCAATCATAGTCTAAAACTTCCACAAAGCCCAATGAATGTGTAGCAACATCAAGACCTGGCTTTGGCTGAGTTAACCCTCTGAAACCCAAAACCAAATAATGCCTTTGAAAGGCATTTTATCGAATAAAAAAATCACCAAAATTACACCATTTATCAGAGCCAGAAACTTTAAAAACAGAACGAATTGTTGTTTTAATGTCTTTTGACAATAATAAACCATTTGCACCAGATTCTGTAAATATTCTGAGCTTCACAGTGCAACCAAGAAGCAATTAGTGACTCAGCTGCGACCAACAGTCACGTGACAATTCAAGAACTAGTAGTAAAGTAGTAAATTATTTTTAATATGTAGAGTCACCATTTTTCCAGTATTGGTGACACCTGTGGGTAAAAATGTTGTACATGCTTTTTTCAGGATTTAAATTTTTTTTTTCTTTTTTGAAGATTAATTGCATGATATATTATCAGAGTGCAAACATGATATTTATGAGATCTCTCCACTTTTAGCCATGGTTGTGCTGTTTTCATAGAGGTGCAGGACTTTATATTGCAGTTAAAAGTGAGCCTAAAGTGAAACGAAGTGACATGAGGACTAAGCTCACAACCGAACCTACTGTCTCTATTGTTTAGCGATAGCATGCAGTCTGTGTCTACATGCATGCTTGTATTTCTGCCACTAAGCACAGAATAACAGCTTAAGAGTCAACCAGGTTGACAGCTAACGTCATTAAAGCTAATTTTTGAGGTGGTATCCTCCTTTATTTCAGTTTTCACTTTCCCCAGTTTAAGGGAAGTTTCTGAAGTTTTTATTTCAATCTCACACAGCAGTTAGTCTTTGCTTTTGTCTTGGCCTTTTGTAGTCCGTTCAAAACATCAGTCATCACACAAAAATGTGAAATCATGCAACAAATAACCTTCTGAGAGAAATACAGGCTGACGGTGCATCACATACAGCTGGATGTTGGGGTTTTCCCCCTTAATGTTGCTGAGCCCGCTGGAAGCACAACTCAACTTAATCATAAGCTAAAATCAGGCTTTAATGGTCCATGAGGGGAACTTTGGTTGCTCCATCAGCAAATAGCAAAAGCATATAGTAGACAAAACAGTCAGATAGTGTAAATGGTCTGCATTTGTAAGCCTCCTTTTATAGTGCAACTCATTCACCATTTCACACATCAATTGTGGCAGAGCTGCCATAGACAGAGAAATTTCAAGTTGAATGTCTTGCTTAGGGAGACTCTTGACATGTGGCCAGGGAGAGCTGGTAATTGAACTTCAAACCCTAAAATTAACAGATGACCTGCTCAACCTCAACAGCCACAGCCAAAGAATCTGTAATAGATATACTCCTATATACATCTGGTGTGTAGATGTGGAAAAAGGAAGTCATAAATGTTGAATATAAAATATACATACAACTTGATATTATGAAAATATACACATAGCACGTGTAAATGTACAAATAGATTGAGCCTCAAGTGAACTAAAAGTGCTCAGTTTAATAGATGTATTCAACATAAAAACAGGCACACAATGCACTTACTTGAAGGAATCATATAGTACACTAATGCTGTTACTACTGAGGTCTTTATCAAGCTTTTACTTGGACTTCAAGTTCAACTTTCTATTCCAACTATATAAATTACATCTTAAAAGGAAATATTATTTTACAATAACAATAGTGTTGTTTATATATCATGGTCAGCAGCTGAAACGAGGTAGCGTGTACATAATACTAAAAATATACAGTATGATCAGGTGTGAGGGCAAAGTAAAATGGAAAGTCTGCACAGCATGACTCGTGCAGGAAGTAATTATTCATTGCATGGATATTTTAGGCCGTAAAAAATAGTGGCAAAATACAATTTAAAGTACACTGCTACTTGAAAGGGTTTTCTGAGCCTATGATATGAACAAATTTAAATTCATACAGGTCTCAGTCTTTTGGCACAAGTGTTAAACCCTTCTGTGACTCCATTTCCTATACTTTTGGGCACCATCACTCTCTTGAGATGACGTAAAATGCTTTGCTAGTTTAAAACTAATATTGGTGTATGGGATTTGCAAGGAAATTAGGGTTTTGCTTGAAGCCTCCGGGGCCCTTTGGCAAGCTGTTCCCAGTGAAAGGTAATCTGACGGAGGCTCCGACCATCTTTATGTCCACTGTAATGAACTGTTTGCCATAAAGAACAGATTGCAAGTTTATAAAAATATATAAAAGAATGTGATTTAAAGGCAGATTTGTTTGCCAAATGTATTGACAAAAAACACGTGAGTCACGCTGTGCGGATTGTCGTAGTTTCATGTTGATACATGGTGTCTGCGTTTAGAGTCACTAGCGGTTATATTGCTCATTTGCTTCTAAAACCACACATTACGGAGTGGCTGCTACTTGCACCGAGTCCTGGTGTCTGTTTTCGCAACAGCACAAGAAAAACACTGTGCTGCCATGATATCTCACTCTACTCTCCACATCAATCCCCAGTGTGGACTGCTGATGCCTTTTTCTCGCCATATGACTCTTATTAGTTTGATATGAAAACCCAGTTTCATCTCTATTCTCATGGTTGAGAGCTTTTCTCACTGTGTGTGATTTTCAGCCTCCCGTCTGCCTCAAATCAGCCCCTGACCAGCACACCACAAAAAGCCTTATTTGTTTTGGATTTACAGTAGAACGGTTTTGCACAACCCCACAGTTCAAATAAAGAGTGCTTGGTAGTTATACTGTGACACCTGGATCTCATTTTGGCCTATAATTGCAACAGTAAATGGAGATTTTGGAGCTCATTTACATTCAAACCATTGCCCTGTTCCTCTAGGTCAGAATTACAATCACATTAAAATGTACAATGAATGAAGGAATTACATCATATGAATGTCTCCCATAGTGCTGCTATTAAACTGAATGACCTGCAGTTCTTCTCAAGTCTTTGCTGTATTGGGTGCTGCTCAAGAAGCCATTTGGGAGGGAGCTTTCTGGATAAGGTGTCCTTGCGCTGTCAACACTTGAAGAAATCAAAGCCTCCTTTTCCCTTCCTGTGTGAAAACGCCCTCATGTTTTCAATTTCCCGGTGAGTGGTGGACTTTTGACTCTTTCTCACAAAAGTTTTCACACTGAAAAACCCCTATTGTAGGAGTCTCACGCACCATGTCACAGCATGTGGAGGTGCTGACATGTGCACCAGCTTTAGCTTTCACAATTAACAGCATCCTGCCATCACTGGTGAAAGACCAGTATGAAAGATCGACCCTGTGCTATTATCTGGCAGTAATCAAAGGCAGATTGCTTGTTAAAAGGGTGATGATAAAATTGGTTTTCAGTTTGTGTGAATGAATTCTTAGTTCATTGATGAAGAGTTTCTACCATACTGTCTTCACTTCAGTTTGTCCTTTATGTCAGTGTAAGTTCTTATTTCAAACAATTCTGAAATGGCTTTTAATTTCTGTCACAGGTTTCAGTACAATAACCAGACTCTTTACGTAGAAGCTGGTTGTAGCCACCATGATGTCACCCTTTGGTTTGTAGCCTTGAGTTTGGAATTTGGCCGTCACCATCTCGGTCCTCTAAATCCAGACATGGCAAGCAAGGCTGGGATTCTAGCTAAGAACTCGAGGAATCATGGACACCCAAACTGCAGCGATCTGTCAATCACAAGGTAGTCACACCTTAAAACATACAGTGCTTTATCATCTATTTGACTCTGAATGGGACCATAAATTACTAAATGTATATAATGTTGTATTGAAGGGGACTTGAAACTAGGGATTGAGATCATAGAAGTGTTAAGAAAATGTTTACTGAGCTAACAAATCAAGGGAGAAGTAGGGTCATTTCCCAATTGATTTCTGTACAGTTCGTCTGCTTGTATCAGCTAAGACCCAGCCCCTTATTGTTGTGGAGGGGTTTGTGTGTCCCTGTGACCCTGGAAACTTGTTGGTGGCAATAGCCCTTAGTAGGGTCTCCCAAGGCAAATTGGTCCAAGGGGAAGGATCACACTAATAATAATTGAAACACTTCACTGAATCAGGAATCCAGGAGTGACACGACCTCGCCCAGAGTAGGATGACCGGAGCCCATTTTCTTGAGCCAGGCCTGGGTGGGGTGGTCACTGGTGAGCATCTAGTCATTGAGCCTTGGCCTTGATGTTTGTTAATGTAGGCATGAGTTTGTTGTATATGTGGAAAAATACAACTACTTGGTTAGGTTCAGAAAAATATGGTTTAAGTTAATATGCAACCTATTTACAACAGGTACGAGGCTTTTCTGAGTTACCAGGATTACAAGTCACACCCTAGCTGGTATATGATTGGTTGGCTTCAAAGGAAATGTTAATTAGAAAACACAATTTTTTTTATAAGGTTTGTCACAAACAAATGTAATTCGAGAGAAAATAAACTTCTAACTACTAAGAATGCATTTAGTTATATAGGTACAATTTGTTAAAGAACCATTCCTCAGGGAATAATTCAACATACAGGTTTAGATATCATAGCATGCTTCATGCTTTATGTTTTATTGTGCACACAGACTGTTTTTAAACACACAGATAAGACATCTTCTTCTTGTGGTTTTGCGTCATCCAAACCCTCAAATTATTAGCAGCAGGTTGCCCCCTCCTTTTCAGATTTTAATGTATCTGATACTGAGTTTAATTTTCTTTACCACAAACTGTGAGATCTACCCACATCTACTATACACTTTAATATGTAATCTGCACAGCTTCACAAGGACCATGTGGCTCCGTGGCTGCAGTGTGATATGTGTTAAGGATGAAGCTGACCATTTGAAGTTGCCAGTATATCTGTACCAGATGGGGCCGAGCCAGGCGATGCAGACTTCATGGCTGTCGACTTCACTGTCATGCAATTTGCAAGTGAGACATTTGAGAGTGAAAATGATTTATGTGTTTTTTTCCCCCGCTGATGCTTTATGTGACACAACTGTTTTGCGAAATGACTGAATATGACTCTTCAGTACCAGACAGAGTCACAACACCAGGGTATTGTGTTTCACTACAAGACTTTAGGAAGACAGTAGAGAGAATGTCACCTTTCTTTCTGCTTGTAGGTTGATTTCGTCACCTTTACCCTGACCAAGGTCAGAAGAAAAAGGTCCTAGTATTATCAAAGAGAGCAGAAAGGGATGTATGCAGCATGAATGAGGAAAGAAGTGAATGAAAGGAGAAAGGTGATGCTGAAAGGTGACCCCATGTGTGTGGTCTCCCCATATCAGATGCCTTATAGAGAGAGAGACATGCACGCACCATGTTGATATTCAAAAGCTTTGGTTGTTTGTTTAAAGTGAGTAATTGATACTTGCCACTGGAAGAATTTCCCCCAATTTGGCACCGAGTGTGAGAACAAGGAGAGTCCAGTTTGCCATGTCTGCCTGCTGTCGGCATGTGTTATGCTACGGGAAATACGCTGGCCCTGGACCTCCTCCTTCTTTGGAGTTCAGTGCAACGGCAGCACCAGACCACACATACTGCCACTTTTATGGTTTTCGGCTGAGGATTCCTTCTGTTGCTGCCAAATTGCCTATTATTGAAACTTTCAATAAACAAGCAAAGAAATATAATGCCTTTGTTTGGTTTGGACCTACAGTTGAAACACTTTAAGACCAGTTTTTAGGACACCAAAGAATGAACTATTTGAGGAGAGTTCAGACATCGCAAATTGAAAATATGAGGTCTTACTGGAAGGCCCTGGAAGATTAGTAGCATTCCCATGAAACGTTGCCTAACTGAATTACTTTCTGAATTCATCTTTTGAATCACTTGCTGCTGTTGCTGCCCCTCCAGAGACAAAGTGTCTTCCCAGCCTACTGAGAATTTGTTGATCTCTGCTCCATTTAAAGAAAGCTGTCATGGCTTCTTTGATGTCAGCCTGTTTGACACCTTAAAACATGACGTGAACAAGTGCGTTAAAGAGGCTTAGCCGCAGCAGGATTCCACCTCAGTTGTTTTCTTTGCCAGCACGGCGCTGCCTCAGAAAAGGGAGGATCTTTGCACTTTGTTTTGATTGTCGCTACTTACACCGCCAGCATCTCCTCTCATGCGCAAAATGGTGCTTGAATATCATTTTGATCATTTCATTCTTCTCCTTTCAGCTGCCCTCATTCATGTGTCAGTACAAAGTGTGGGTCCTAATCCTTTAATGAATGTCTTCTTCTGGGGCTTCACATGGCAGCACATTCCAACCCCGGGACACTGAACAGCTGGATGAGTGCAGCACAGGGTGTTTTTATCTTATCCTGCATTGTCAGATGTTCATGTTTGGAAAGCACAATTTGTCTTCGCACATATCGGGGATGACATGTGCTTGTACTGGAATGAATGGAGACACAAACGGAAGCCTCACAGATAGAAAAGACAGAAAGTCGGTAAATGGACAGTTTTTTTGAAAACCATTCATTTCTGGTCATAAAAGCCACACTGGAAACTTCCTTTTAGTGTTTTGTGGTTCTGGACTTAAAAGATGTTTGACAGCTTCATTTGAGAAATTTGGTTTGATTAATGCAAAGAGAGATGGAAAAAGTATCAACATATTTTTACTCTCGAAGAATTGCTTCTCCAGCTTTATGGACACAAGTCAGGCTCAAAGTAATTGCTGGAGCAGAACTACAATCAGCAAAGCATGTTGCGGTAAACCAGTACTTTTTTTTTTTTACACGTTTCAACATAATATTTCTATTTTACAATGATAATTAGATGTATTGCTATAATCTAAAGCTTTGTTAATGTAAAAATATGAAGTCCAGAATAAATAATTTATGGTAAACTGTCATTTCTCACTGTACATGGGTGTCTGAAAAACCAAAGTATATTAGAAAATATTCAGTTTGAGATAAATAAAAGTACATAATTCAGCACAGGACACCTAAATAGATTCAGGTTGCAAGTATTTCCATGTATAGATTTCCTCTCACATCATGAAGCAGTGACTTCCGAGTCCTGGTGCGATCTTCTTTCCACTGTGGCATCCATCCAAGATTTTTATGTTCTTTCCCTACACACAGGTGCAAAAACAAACAATGGTCGCCATAACCATTGGGATGACTGTATTTTCTACATTCTCCTTGTTCTTCTGAACTCTACAACCCTGAAATTAGTGGTCCTCTGTTTCTATACTCTCTTCCCAACAGTCTTCTGTCTTTACCATCCACACAGCATGTGTCCCAGACTTAAAATGCTGCTGCTGCTGCCGCTGCCGCTCCTTGACAGCAGAGTTCTCCAGAGCTGGACACAAGGATATAACTGCAATTAATTACATCATCCTCATGCGCTGAAGAGAACAGATAATTGCCCCCTCACTGCAAAATTTCAGCCCAATAATAGCTCCCAAGGAAATGTTCGTGAAGCCAAACAACACAATCACAGGCTCATATAGTCCAGAGGGGGCACGTATTTCGTGTTTGTTCAGTTTCACTGGTAGATAAGATGGTGGGAAAATCGGCGTGCATAGACGAGGTTAGCAATAAAGCAGATAGCTTATGGTTCATCAGAGAGACAAGAACCTCAGTACATGAAAACAATGAGTACTGGAGGAGTTTGTTGGCTCAGGAAATTCACCAAACAGACATCACAACCATGAAGAGCCTTTTGTATGCTGTTTTGTTCTGTTGTGTATTTTGGGGGGTTTCTTTGAAGAAAATGAATAACTGTGGCACTACACCTGCCACTGATGCCAAAATTCATTATGATCACAGGTTTCCAAATTGTTTGTTATATAGAGGGTACGGAATAAATACATAAGGCAGTAATTTCTGTGAGAATTTAGGATTATCTGGATAATATGGGTCCGATTCAACTCCACATACATCTCGGTCTATAAAAAAAGAAGGGAACAGGAGATCTTAACATCCCTTTATCCATCATTAACCTGACATCAAGAAACACCTGCTGGCTTCCTCCTCAGCATTCCTCTCCTTTGATATCTCCCTGATAACTGCTAACACCTGGGAAACGCTCACCAATTCACCAGTAAATAGGCCCTTGGAGTAATTGTCATGCTACCAGTGTTTCATAATGCTCGCTGACAGATGTGGTGAATAGCTCAGCTATATTTACTGTAATGATGGCCTTGTTTAAGTGCACCTGATTCTTGGAGGAGCTACTATCAAAGTCTTGGCTTCTCAACCGAGTATGAGTAAGATTTCTTAGCAGTTTTAAAGTTACGTCATGATATCAATACAACTATGTGCTATTTCCACAGTAATTCCCGCACAGATTATGCCTTTACAATATGTTCCACCTGAACTATTGGCACTATAAAAATGCAAATATTGGCCAAGAGAGCAACGAATAACCTTTAATTCGAATGTTTTACTCTCAGGTGCACAATGAATCCAAACTGGCTAGACACTAAACTCCTACAGCTTCTGTAAAAGTCAGCAGTTTGAGCGTGCTCTATCAGAATATTGTATGGCTTCAGACATACCACAGCATGTAGTTGCAGTAAAACGATAATGGAGAGAACAGAAGTACATGCTTCGTCTCTTCCGTTATCAATCTGTCATCCACCTCTCATTGTCCTCCAGTCCAACCATGCCTTTACCACTTAGCCATGCAGTCATTTTTCCCCCTTGTGAATTATCACTTTACATTTACTATGTGGTATCTTAGAGGCTCTTGAGAGAAAGGAAGGCATTGCAGTCTCATGGAAACTTGCAGAAGAAGCCAGCGAGGAAGAGAGGGCTAGCGAGAAACAGAGAGATACAAAGACAATTTTATGGCTGGTCAGGGAAGACTGCCTGTTTTGAGACGTTTTGAGAACCATGTCTCCTAATCTTATAACCCTACTTTACAATGGCTAGCTATTTCCCAGAGCGGTCCATATCCTCTTTGGATTAGCTCATGAGCTATAAAAATATAAGCATAAAGTAGAGCCCGACTGATACTGGAATTTTGGGGCTGATGCCATTATATGGGACTATAATCTTTATATATCTATACACATATAGTAGAGTAATATTGAGAAAGGAGAATGATGTAGTCTTTGTTTATCACAAACTAGTTAACATCTTACTGTGAAGACACTACTTGACTCCGCACTGCCATCTGCTCAGGTGTGATATATGCTCTGCTACATGTGCTGCGGACATTGCTAAGAGTATTCTAAAGAATGGATTTGGAGCTGCTTTACTGGATAGGCTGTGTGACGACATCATTTCTAAATTACCCAAGCATCTTTTTCTGCATTATGTTGTGTACAAAATGTATATGCTGATACCAAAATATCCGTGACAGGCCATTATGGACTTAAAATATCGGTTAAACTGATATATCAGTTGGGCTTGAGTATAAATAACCATGTATGTGAAATGCAGGCTTGTAGCTGCAGCAGAATTGTGAGGCCAAAATATTATGATCTAAAATCCACTGCTACAATGCTGTGAAATGCAAAAGTTTTTCAGGCTGACATCCACTTTAAGATATGATCCAACATACAGGCTAACTGCACTTACTGATGTCATGTTACTGAAAATATATCTTCGCTGCTCCTTCAGCCAAGCCTGGATCATCACTTGGGCCAATGTTTTCTTTGCCTTTCAGGCTTGCAGCCAACATAATGTAGTCTGATGCCAGTGGGTTGCTAGGCAGGCATCTCAATGACCTTCTATAATGGTATTCATTCTTGAGAAAAGACAGACGGAGCATCAAAGCAAAAAGCCCCCCCTTTCTTGTATCTTCTCCATGTGGAATAAAGTTGAACCAGTGTTTTTTTTGTTGTGTGTGTAGTTATGGCCATAACCCTGCCGCCTCCTGGACTGAAACCATATCTTTACGGACCGAGCAGCAATAATGACCTCTCCTGAAGAGTTTTTTTTTTCCTTTTTCTGAGATCTCTATACTCCCACAGGGATGCCAGCATTTAACTGGAAAATTAACAATGGGAAGATCAACTTTCCTTGTAATTAATTTCTGTGGCATTTTTATGTGCACTTACTTTAGGGTATTGGGTCACAGTTAGTAAAACTTAAAGGTAAGTATAATAGTCTCAGAGGGGTCTTTAGGGACGAGGGGGGGAAAAAAGCAGATATAATCTTTGGAAATGGAAAGTTTTTAAAATGCATTCTTCTTGGTTTTGTTTGTTTTTTCATGAGATTTCCTCTAAAAGAGCTTTTCTGTGTCTGCACTGTGAACCCATATTTACATTTGCATTTAGGTGTTTATCTGATTTTATCTACCACAATGTGCAATAAGCACAGTAAACTTAAAATTGGAGATCTAGAGTATTACATGCAACAAATGGCATGCAGTGTCAAGTTTAAAGTCAGACGTAAAGAATATTACTTTGTCCCAAGGCTGGATGTTAGATAATGGAAGACAAGGGCATAAAAATCAGATAAAACTGACAGCAGAATTTAAAATGTGGAATGTGACCTAAATAGGGGTTTGTGCGTAACGTTAAGATAGTATGGGCATGGAAATATCAGTTACAAAGGATTATTACAAATCCAGCAATGCAGTAAATCAAACATAAGATGTCAGATAAAACAAATCCAAGGAATGGGTGCAGTAAAATTTGTCCAATTAGATTTTTGGTTACTCAGTATCCTTTCTATGACAAATGTTAAAGAGAATTCCTTTTGCCTTTATTAAATTTACTTACACTTAATTCAGGTTGGACCTACAAAGTTCGTATGCCTTGATTATACTCCCTGCAAACACGCACACGGACAGCTACAGACATCACAGACTTGTAGTTGTTGTTACTGAGACCAATTCATGCTTTTCCATGCACATGATGTAAATTTCGTTATCTGTCCAAGTCTGCGAGGTCCCACATGGACCCCTTTGCACCAACAAGGAAGCAAATGTTACTGAAAACAAATGCTTGTTTTGAGGAGAGCCTGTGTGCACAGATTGTCCGTCATCCACATCTTTATGATTAATCATTTAAAGAGTTGTAATACGTGTGCTATGTCCGCCCACTATGCTCAGAACACCTTAAGAATAATAACGTTGAACGTGGTGCTACAACCCAATCTGTAACTAGCTGCTAGATCCTGTGAAAAGTCGGTAAAAGTCCACATCACTCCATCACTGTCCATTGGGATGCAGGAAACCATGATTTGTGCTTTAAAGCTTTGATTTTATTCCCTTGCAGACAAGCAGACGGGCAGCTGTGGACACCATGGATTTTTAGTTCTTACACAACTTTCTAGTCCAGTTGTGGTTTGCTGGAAGGACTGCTTTACATGTGCAGTATGTCAGCATCTCTGTTTTCCGTGCATGTACATGACTGCCGAGCTTTTAGCGTGGACCGTCCACGCAGACACACATTTTGGCCTGCACGTGGACATCTGCAGAAGAATTCGCGCTGACTCTCACGTACTTGGTGAGATGATGAATTTACATCATACAGTCCCTGGGGGACCCTTGTGGATTATTACACTGGCTTTACACCCATAATAAATCTGCTGTTTGGTTGATATTCCTGCTATGCATAGGGAGGTCTACCGTAACAGGCAATAGATGCTTATATGTGAACTGAGAACTATATTTTTAAATACTGTCGTTCATATTTATTCTAACTAACCAAAAAGTCTTCCCTCAGAGAAAATGCACAGAATTGCAATTCCCCCCATTATTTTTAATAGTTGAGTTTTTTGTATATTTGTCCAGAAGTGTTTGACACAGGTGTTACCGGCCTGAGCCTGTACCTTTAAGAGCAATGGTTTATGGGAAATGTAGGGGAAAAGGGGAAGTGCATTATGGGTATGTCCCGCTCGATACTGTGGTTGTTGTACTCTTCACCGTGTCTGAGTGAGTTAAATAAAATGGTTCCTGTTCGCTAAGTCAATCGCCTCAGTCTGTTTGACGGCGCCCGGGCGGCTTGTTACCAGCAAAACGAGCCAATGCAGTAGTGTCGCTTACTACGGTATGTGCCACGGAGCTGAAGAAGGTAACACTGGGGGCTCGTCTTCGGGATCGGCTCGTCAAGAAGACGGCGGCGGTCGAGAGAAAGTGAGCGAGACTACGTACCAAAGAGAGACACAAAGGTGAAGAAAGACACTATGAACACCAACCCATTCCTCACGGACTTAACAGCGACTTTAAACGGCGATATGGACGGATATCGTCGGCAAGAGGTGCACGCTTATCACCCTACTAACCCTTTCCTGGTTAGCATGGAGCTAACGCCCGCGACCTCGGCTAGCAACGCCGCGG
>OMNN01028393.1:0-25166 GCA_900302755.1 Chromis chromis | reverse complement strand
GTTAGGTTCTTGCCTGTGTGTGAATGTGTTTGTGCAAGTGTTTTGGGGGGGATACACATGCATGCCTCTGAGTTTTTTTTCCAAAGCAGCAATAATTAGAGACTGTGTGTGTGTGTGTGTGTGTGTGTGTGTGTGTGTGTGTGTGTGTGTATTTGCGCATGTTTACCCCAATGCGCCCCTGTTCTTGTTGGAAGAATGTTGATTATAGGCCCGATTTAGCTGCAGCAGTATGAGGATGTTGCCTAAAACGTGTGTGCTCGTAGGCTCTGCATTTACAGGACATTAATGGATTTGTGTGTGTGTGTATGTGTGTGTGTGTACACAGTGAGTATGTATAATGTGATAAAGAGTTTTCTTCAGCTGCAGCTATTTTGCTAATTGTTTGATTGCATTTTTCAAGCAGAAAGGCCAAATACTTGCTGGTTTTAGGTTCTCTAATGTGAAGATTTGTTGCTTGTTTTCTAAATAACAGTAAATAAAAGTCTTGAAAATATTTTTTTGACATTTAACGAACCAAACAATTAGATTAAATATCTTGTAAATTAACTGATAATGAAAGTAATAATTTCAGGCCTACATACATACATACACATATTGAAAAGCTTTTTGTTTGCGTGTTTAGCAGAAATGGGAGAAACGTCTTCGCTGAAGTGAAAGTAGGATCACATTCTCACGCAAAATACCCAATTTGCATCATGTCGCACAAGTTTAGTCCCAACACAAGCACAGAATTTGCAATCTCTGCAGAAAAACAGGATTCTTTGGTAATGTTTGTCCGCCAGAAAGAGGTATTTTGTAAGAGCGAACACTGAAACTCAGTTGGCTCCTCATGATTCCCAATGTGGAAAAGTTTATAACGCCTGAATTAGCTTTCCAGGAAGTCAGATGCCTGCAGATGATTCACAGCCGATCAGTGACTGAAGGAGTCAATTATCTCTCGGCCAAACCCCCTGAACAACGCTTCACACAGTCACACACAGTCACAACACGTACACACACAGCATAGTATCACACATCTTAAATATTACCATGCTGCTTCACAATTCGCAATGAATCAGAAACACATCACAAGTGGGGATGACTCGTTCATAAAGTGCTTGTGGATTTCAGACGGAGTTGTCTGTCGCGCTCTCCCCAGCTGGAACATTGGAGTTTTAAATGCTTGAATTGGCTGAATTGTATTGATTTGACTCGACCGAGTTGCGAATGATGGATTGTTGTTGTCGGCTTTTCAGAAACTAATCCTGCGTTTGAGGGTTCCAGTAAGAAGTTGAGGTCGGCTCTTGATGGCTTTATAGCCGAGAAACAGACTTAAACTGTTAAGTTATTAAGAGTGTGCATGTTTAATGTTGTTTAATATGCACACCAGTCATTGTTTGTTTTGGAGGGACTCAAAGTGTGTGTGCAGGGAAACATTTCTGTGTCTGTGCTCAGTTACTCTGCATTTTAACAGCGTACACAGCACACTGAACAGTTTGTGCAGGGAAGTCCACTGCATGGTGCCAGTGTTCACATTCTGACCTTTTCAGACGACATGCAGACCCAGTTTTTTTTTGGAATTGCACAGCAGACGTTTCACTAATCAGAATTTCTTTAGAAATAATGTGCAGTTCTTAACTTTAGGGAGTAATTGAGGGTTACTGTAAATTATTATATGCTGTTATGATTGTATTGATAAGCAAAAAAGCAGCAGTTTGTATAATCAGTGAAAGATATTGTACATTTTTTGCGTCTAACTTGTCCAAGCTGTGGATTTCCTGTATTTCTATTTATTGTTACAATTCTGGTAACATGTTCTGTTTCGTTAATGCAACCGAACTTTACATTTGTTATGTGCTTTTGTGGCTGTTTGCATCTGATGCATTGAAATGAAACCACTGGACAGTCTACTGAACAATTATTGTCATTGATAAAGTTATCTGTCATTTTTATATCATGTCATATTTATATTGTGTCTGTGAAGATTCTCAGTCATCTAGGTCATGGTTATCCTCGTAGTTTCAATCGTAGCATCTGGACTTGGTTGAGTTAGCTCCAAGACATTTCACCTCTCATCCAAGAGGCTTCATCAGTTCTAAACTGACTGGTTGGGAGTTCCAGATTTTATACTCTTCAGGATCCATTAACACTATTGAAACTCCAGTCAGCTGGGTGAGTGTTGTCCCTCCCTCATTATGCGAGTCGTTAGGTCATTCCCTCTCACAATGGAGATCGTTAGGTACCTTTGTGGCCAGGTGTGAACGGTGCCAATGAGGGTCGTTATGTCCTTCCCTTTCACAATGGGGTTTGGTAGGGCCCTTTGTGGCCAGCTTCTAACATGTATTTATCATTGTGAAAGCATCAACCTAAGGGTTTCAGCTCTGTTTGGGTCTCCACCAACTAATGCAGTGGGAGGGATCTCTGGCTTTTTTTTTAGCAGAACTAGTAAATGTAAGGGTTTGATAACCAAAATTGAGTTGGATGATGACTGTCATTGGGTTCCTCACTGAGAGCAGCACCTGATAGACTACACCTAGTCATTTGATCCATTGTGATTATAAAAATACAATTAAAATATAATTAATTACCAAATCCACCATTAAAGTCCCTCTCGAGTTGTAATTTAACATTTAAAAATCTATAGTTGTGTATCAAATTTATATATTTTTAAAATGAAAATGATCCCTCCCTGCCTTAAAGTGGCTTAGATGCAACTCTACACCATTGTTTCTTTTACTTTTTCCAGATCTCTTGTCTTCTTGCTGATAAAAACACCATGTGGACATGTTAAGAATTTAAACAACAATCTGTGTGTGGTTTTTAAATTCATGCAAATTACCACAAATTTAGTCCTAGTTATGATTGCTGTGACAGTTTTGGTAAAACAATTTATTTATTTTGACATGAAAACTGACACAATACTGGCATGGGTGATTTTTTAAAGAGAGACGATAACTTCTAATGATTAATGGTTATATAATCTTTATAGGTCGCCTGACTAAATATGATTTCTAAGACGGAGTGATTAGCCGCTTCATATCTCCTTCTTTTCCTGCATACTTTCTAGTAAAGGCAGAAACGCTGCATGAATAATGAAGACGAGCATGTAATCAGTGTGTTGTTGCATGTGAGAAAGAGACAGAGAGCCTTGCAGCATTATAACAGGTAGCAGCCTAGTTGTTGATGCTGATGTGGTCTCAGTATGCATTTGGACTAGGTTATATAACACATTATGCTGCGTAGCTGGCGAGCGGTGTTGCTGCTATTTATAGAAACGCTTTGATGGAACAAACTCTGTGACACACAGACACAAAAACATCAACCTGGGTGTGTATGTGTGCAGGAACACTCATTTGTAGGCTGCACAAGCAATGTCTTAAAACACCTATTTCTGCATATTTCTTCCGGCCTCTCATCCACATAGACAATAATAAGATGATAGCTGTTGCTAACTATCGGAATTATCAAGAGGCGATATTAAATTCTGAGGCTGCAGCGAGTAAACGGATAATTGATGTGTCCTGATCAGTCACCCTGTCCACGGTGTCCTCACTCAGCGTTCTCTCCGCCTGTCTCTCTTCATCTGGATGAGTCAATCTTTGAGTTGGGCTGCAGTTTTCTCAATCTCTCTTTACAGCACACATATCTTAAAGTAAGTGCACACTCCCACACGTGTAGACAGAATACCCACAGCCGCAGACTGGCGCGACATTTCCTTTTGTTCATTTAAATACCAAGGAGTCCAGACAAAAAAACCATTACAGGGCGCAATGTGGCGTGACGACTTTTTGATCAGCTGGAAAGGGAAATAAGGGGAGAAATGTTAGGGGCATTACCACTCATTTTCTCGAGGTGCTCTGATAACGGTTAACCAGCTGATTGCTTTGTTTAGAGCCCTGTCTGCCACTGCAGCATGAAAATGTAAAGCAGAATGGAGGCTCTGCCCACAGTTTGAATAATTGCCTCCGCCAAGGAGGTGGAGCCTTGGCCGAGGTAATGTTTTCATTGCTGTTTGTTTGTCTCTTTGTCTGTCAGCAAGATTGCATAAAAGCTACCAGGCTGAATTACATGAAACTTGATGGAGAGGTGAAGCATGACATTTTGGTGCGGATCCTAGTAACGTTCTTAAAAAATGAGAGTTAAGGCACTGGTCTTGTTGGAGGTTTGTGCTCTCAAAGTGTACTTCTAGTTTCTTCTAAATTATATTTGTTAGCATCTTAGGTATGCATTTGTTAAAGTGATATAGATGCAGCTGTGTTCTCTGCGACTATAATGGTCATATACATAAATTATTTTCATTACTAATTCATGGAAAAGTAGAAGCAGCAATACTGAAATATTCAGATAATATAGTCTTCCAGTGACATTTTTGTGCTGCCAGCAGTCACACTGTGTGAGGAAAGGCAGGAGTGAAGTGACTTCCAGCCATGTTAGTGGCATTGTTCTGGTACTGCTGTTTGGTAGATCCACCACTTTAACCCCAACCGAAATATCTCAACAGCTGCTGGATTTATTGCCATTAAGATGTATGTGATCCCTAGATGTTGAATCCTAATGAAAGCTTTGTTTTGCTTGCCCTGCTTACTATGAAAGTTTATGGAGACATTCACTGCCTCCATGAAATGAATCTAAAAAGCTCTAACTCTGCCCGTAGGTAAAGTAAGTTAACACTTGCTTGGTAAAATAGCTTGATATCTGCTACGTGGATTGCGATCGTGCGAACTAGTATGATATTCTAACTACATGATCCCCTGGTTTTACCTTTAGCACCACCATTAGGTTGACATTTGTACAACTAGGCCTGGGCGCTAAAACAAAAGTGACAGTTTAGTTGCATGAACAAATCCCAAGTGTGCTTCCTCCATGGCTCATCAACAGTCTGTCATGTCCCTTGGTGATGGAGTCCCTTCACCTTCCGTCGCTCTCTGCATGACTTATGTGCAGTCTCCTGAGGCTTATGTCCACGGCTGCCTGGCCTTCTCATCGCCTCCGTCTTATCTCCACTGGTGGAGGCTGCAACTGGCAGGGACCAGTGGTGGCCTTGTTCCCCCACCACCTCCATCTAAGTGATGCACTCCTTGGGGCATGCTCGGAGGTCTGACGGACGTGACATTGGGGTGCACACCCAGTCCGGGCTAGCCACTCAAAATAGGCATTTTTGCCCTGGTTGCCCTCCGTGCACCTCTTGGCTTTACTTGACTTCTTTATTCAGTGTGTACGTATTAAGATGAGATCATTACTTTATTCTTTATTTTTATTTATCTCTATGCATTTTCATTGTTAACCTTTATAAATAGGCTAAAGTAGTTAAATTCAAATTCTTTATTTCTCTTCTGGTCTCTATCGGAAATAAGCTATTAAAAATAACCATTAATTATCAATATTGATTGAAATAAAACATTTTATCATGGTGCATTTTTTAGCTATATCGCCCAGTGCTGTTAACATCTGTAGTATTCTTTAGGAGAAATTGCTGTCACTTAACTTTTCCAGTGGCACCATGTTCAGGTGAAAATTGGTTAATGGCAAACTATATACAAAACTAAAACTAGTTCCATTATTAGCAAATGATAGCATGCTAATATACTGAACTATGTGGTGAACCATCTTAGTTTACCTTCGTAACTCACACTTATGTCACTGTAGACTAATGTCTTGTTTAAAACATATTCAATATGTTGAATAATTCTGGTCTCTTGATGGCTTCCAGTAGAATCCAGCAGCATCCACGGTTGTTGAACAGAAGACCGCAGCAGAGAGCCACTAACTCAGGCTGCTATGATTCTATGTTCCTCCTTCCTTTATGTCACACGAGCCACATGCTATATTAGTTTTTCTCCATATCTTTCCAATCTCCCATATGCTCCGTTACTTCCCGGGTGTTTAAATCTATGCATTAGCATCAGCATGCCATGACTTAACGGTGCTCCCTAAGGTGCTCCCTGCAGCTATAAAGCAAGGTAACAACTGTGACATTCATCCTTTGTACTCCACAAACTGCAACCGTATAGGAAACGCTCAAAAGCTCAATATAGAAATAGCTTTTTATGAGAACCTCTAACAGTTCGACCTCCCTGTTTGCCAGTAGCTGTCACAAACTCCTGATACGGCACAAACAAAAGGCTCAAATAAATAAATCTTGATAAGGTTGTATCTCAACAGCTGTTCATGTTATGGAGGTGAAGATAAAGCGGTGAACCGGCAGCTTTGGGAAAGGACTAAGACCAGAAATGTAAACACCTTTTTTACTAGATTTATTTCCCTTCCTGTTGTATAGTTAAATACAGATTTTAAAGAGAGGGAAACAGTTTTAGATGTTTTGATTGCTGAGTCTTTTCTAATAATGCTACAGCACTTAATTGAATTAGCTGTAAATGAAAAAAACAACTATAAATTCCCAATTATTTCACCGTCACTCTCCTGCCACCCTTGTTTTGATCGGAGTGATTAAAAAGGGCGAGAGAGATTGGAAGAGAGACAGGAAGGAGCAGGCATTGACAGCTGCCCAAACCGAGCTGCCTTTCAAGATATCAGAGCAACTGCAGCACCGCGGCAACCAAACAGATAAGACTCCAGCCAAGATATCAAACAGCATCAGCAATAAGCAAGCGCCACAAACAAACACTTTTGCAGCCAGCCACGGGCTCCTCACCAACCACTGCCAAACAGCCCAGGGCCACCTCAGAAGGTGAGGGGGACGGGAGGGGGGGGGACAAATTGGAAATGTCAAATGGTACACCGGTCGACTCTGCTCTGCTTTTTCATCACAAACCTAATAAAGAAATCAAGACGTCTTGGAGCGGAGAGTTAGCTTTAATATGTCTGATGTGTCCTTTGAGTTGGAAGTGGTACAAGGTGTGTCGGGGGGCACAGAGAGGATAGAGATTCAAATCATTGTCTTACTTGTCATTGCATCATTATTTTACTACCATTTAAAAACAGTACCAGAGGGAACCTGAAGGTGATCACCTGGAGGGGGGTTCAAAAAGTCACTTCAGGCCACTAGACAACAAGTAAAACTATTATACAACAAGTAATATGTTGCAGAATTAAAATATCAAATAGACAAATTGTTAATTAAATATTACATCTACAGCTATTGGATAATCCCTCATTAAAGACTAGTAATTAAAGGGAAAAAATGCTTTTGTCTTGCAGCTGGTAATTTCTATTGCCCTCTCTTCAATGGAATATCAATCTAGCTAAATGTGATGTAATCCAGTACATTTTATTACTTGTTTTGCTTCTGCATGGAGAGCCTGCTCTATTCCGGGTTGAGTTTTGATTTGTTCCCTTGAACATGCATCAGCAGTGTGCTATCAGTTGTGTGATACACATTCCAGCTTGTTTTGGATGTAGAGAATACTCTTACTCTTAGCTGAGGACAATACATCGCTGACGGCGGTAGATTCATCATTCTCTTCATTATGCCGGATATGAATCATGCTCTCTGTTCTGTCCCCCCACCGAAGGAATTAGTTAAGAGTTGTGAGCCTGTCCCGTTCCTCATCCATTTCCTCTGTCTCGTTTGTCTCTGTCGTCCTCAGGTTGCTTTTTTTTTTAATCCTCAAATTTACTGTCATCAGCACCGCACTGTGAAGAATATCTTACTTTACAAACAAGACCGAGATTAAGACCCACAAAGAGAAGGAGCAGACAGCTGAGCCCATTATGAAAGGAAGACGAGATAATCAGCAAAACCACAGATACGCCACTTCCATTCCAGAATGAGATATCTCCAACTGGTTTACATTTACGGGGTGTGTTTGTGCATCATGCTCAGAGCTATACAGATCTCACCTTGAAATATTCTACATGCCACATCAGTGTGACAGAAATTTAGTGGTAGCTGGAGGGATGGATTTATTCTCCTGGACTCTTTACTTCAGGGAAGATTACTGTTGCATGGCGACTAAAAGCCCATCAGGTAGAGGGAACAACACGTTCCACCAAAACTTCAACCTGCCACCTCTATCTCAGCAGACAAATGTCCCATCACTGGGGCTGGGAAATGTTGGAATCCCTTATTTTAGATTCTTGGTGGCACGGTTTCATTTAGATTTCAAAACTAATTTAATTAAAAAACAAATGTTGCACTCCTTTCAGATTCACTTGTGCAGAGCTAAACCATTCATTATCATCTTTAGTCAACTGAATTGCAACATAACTGACAGTTAGGCTAACTTAGAGTGTACAACGTTTCATGTGAAGGTAATTGCTATCGTTTGGAAACGCATTTCAGCCTTTTGTGTGAGGATAATGAAATCAAAGTGTGACTGAGTGACCACAGCCACTCATTATTATTTGTAGAAATATTGACCGGAGAAAGAGAAAATAAATGCTCAGCAGTGCTTTCATTGGTGTCACCAGATGATAGCACTCTTCTGCAGTGCTAGTACCAGGTAAACCTGTTATCCACAATGCTTCATGCAATTCTTCACCTGATCAGTTGGATGGAAAGTTTATATGTTGCTGTGCAGTACAACATACGTTAAATATTTTATGATTATATTTTTGCTGATGCCCGAGTCTGCTAACATTCCATTAGTCTACACGACATAGTGACAAAATGCCCTCATAGAAAGCTAATTATTTAGCTTGTAAAACCAAATAACCAAATGAAGGGGTGTCATCAAGAACTTCCAAGCTCTACCCGTCAAAGTAGTGTTCTTGTGCAGTGATATGTTGCTTCCAGTGCTCTTACCATGTTGGCAACGCTCCTTGGAAGTCCAGTTCTAAACATTTATGGGCACACATTTGTAATTTCAAACTTGCGCGGAGAGCAAACATCAAATTCTGTGTTAAATGGACCCAAACTTCATGTTGAGGACCATCACTGGTGATAGAGTTGGGTCTATGGCTACAACCCAGAGACGAAACAGCAGTTCTCAGTGGGAGAGAATGCTTTATGCAAGACTGAAAAAGGCACATCAGGTTTGCGGTACGAACAAGAGCATAGTTGTTGTTGTTTATTGACATAGTTATGCACCGTGAATTTGTCCCCCTGGGCTCAGGCTGTCAATTCCAAGTTTATGCGTTGATTACGCATAAGTTTTTTGGCCACAGCAACACAACTGCCACCCTTCAGCTGCCCTACTCACTAGATTTAGCTCCTTGTTACGTCTTCCTCTTCTCCAAAATTGAAATTCAACTTGACTGCCCCTGCTTTTACAAAGCAGAGATGATCCAGTGCATGTCACAGATGATGATTATATAAAGGGACTTCCAGTGAATATTTTAAACGTGGCAGAAGCACTGGGAGCAGTGTATCACTGCAGAACAAGACTACTTTGAATAGGGTTGTGACCAAATTTAAATTGGGTATCTTTATAAACATGCAATCTTGGAACTTCTTGATCACACCTGTTATGCTGGCCTTCACTGAAGATTAGCTTTAGATAACAGTAGTACGTATGCAACAAAGTGGTATTAGCAATGTTTGGAATCTGTTAAGTCTGAATTTTAGAAGGTAAGAATTGCAACTTATATTTGGAGTGTTGTTTTCCTCTACACGTCAGACATGCCTACAGCCTTAACCCTTCTGTAATATTAAAACAATGCAGCTTCTGGGAGTGCATGGTATTTTATCCTAAAGCATTCTGCTGTTCTGACACATTTTATAGGGTAAATGGATCAGGATCAGGGGAACTGCTGTATGCCCATAATGGAAGATGCTCCATCTCACAATTGACCTCCACTTCCAGCTTTTAATGCCAATAATGGAATTAGCATGCCCTTTAATTAGTGAGGTGGAAGATATGGATCAGGAGTTCCTAGAAAACCCCAAAACAGACATGCAATTAGTGTCTCTTTTTTAGTTTCCTTACTCTAACTATACTGTCAACCCAGTTGGAGATTTGCTATTGCTACGATCTTTCCCTTATCCAAACCATACCATAGTCCCCAGGTGTACACGCTGTAGCCAGACACAGTTGTATTGGACATATCGTCACATATGCAAACAAAATAAAATGGAAATCCTGCAAGGATTCTTAAAAAAAAAACGTTCCTTCTCTTAAAATGTCAAGTGTTTCTTGTATCTCATGCTTTGAACACCTATCATGCTGTTTGTATATCAGCTCAGTAAAGGTGAATAAACTCTATTTCATAACTGAACAGCAAAGTAAACAGAGTTAAGATGGAGTACATTACTGCTATCCCCTTTGATTCTCCTCTCATTAGCTTCTCTATCATTCTCCTTTTTCTCCAGCACTTTCTCTATTCACTCTTTGCTTCCTCTCATCCTCCAAACTCTATCTGTCTCTCTGACATCTTTCCTCCCCTTGTCCTTCATTTGCCCCTGCCCTCCATCCTCCTTTCCCTCCATCGGCCCACATCTTCTCCTCCTCCTTTCCCCTCCCTCTCTGCTCATTTACTCCCCTCCTTCCTCCTCCAGCTCCTCCATCTTAGCTCGTCATTACTAAACCAGGTTTTTTGCATGCCGGTGATGTTACAGGTGGAGTGTGTGTGTGTGTGTGTGTGTGTGCGCACGACTCAGAATGATATCGCTCTCCTTCGGACCGTGTGAATGAGATGATCCACCTTCTCGCAGGCTCCCTGCCTCCATCCTCTCACCCCCCCACCTCCACCCTGCCGCACACTTCCACTCGCATAAAGGAGTCAATTTGTCAGAGATGTCAGGGGTGCTAACGAACAGCCAGCTTCTTGCCATATGCCTGTGTGTGTGTTTGTGTGAATGTGTATGTGTGTGCGTGTGAGCACGTCGGTTCTGTTCTGCAGCATGGTGTGAAAGAGTGTGTGCAAAGTGTACTAAGGAGACAAATACACATGTATATATAGCTGCGGTGTGAGACAGTTTAACTGGTGTGACATGGGGTGTGTGTGTGTGTTTATTCAGCCTATAGAGGTGGTAAATGTGTTAATTAATATATGACAGCTCTGTTTACTGTATGCGGCTCGACTTGCCTGCCTGCCTGCCTGCATGTATGTGTGTTTATGTATTTCTGTGGGAGTGGAGGTTATATGTGTGTGTGAAGGCTCCTCTTCATCCGGTGCTGCCTGAGGAGTGTGATGACCAGTCTCTTTGACAGGCGTTCCAGTCACAGCGGTTGCCCCGTCGCTGCAGTGGCTGGGTCACCGGAGTTAATTATTCTCAGCACTGGTCCGTCGTGTTCCACACTTTAGACACACACTTATGCACACACATATGCAGTCACAGCTAGACATAAAGTACAAACGCACGTTCTCTTAGCTTTGACCTGGTTACGCATGTTGCCTTTTAAGTAAGGACTCGCAAAACACACAGGAGTGTTGTGGTGCCCCCGCAGTCCATGGTGCAAACTTTGTAGCGCCACATTCACACTCACAGACCCAACACTAAACGTATAGATTTTCACCGCTGAGTATGGATGACAGTGACTAATGAGAGGCAGACTTCTTGCTAATTAAAGTCTCGTCATACATTAATTACAATGAGCCACAGTATTTAAAGTCTTAATTGAGTGCTAGATGATTTTCCTTTCAACCTTTGCTTATCCACGATTTCGTTTGGAATTACTTTATATTCAAGCAAAAGTCGACACCAAGGAGTAAGAAAATAGAGATGCCTATTGTCTGTTTTTAATGATACCACTGAAATTCGTCTTCAGTGAATTATTTTTTTTTTGCATATGACTTGAAACATCTTAATTTGAATGAAATCCCTGTCTGTCCTGCAGTTATCACTTGTGTCCAGCTGTACTCCAAAGCTCTAAGTATCATGCTAATCCCTGTTATCTCGGCTCATGCTATACGAGCTCATTTGCTTGTGTTAAAGACATATTGTTTCCCAGGAGAACAGGAAATAACATGTTCAAATGCATGTAATGATAGAAAATTGCATAGAAATTACCTACGAGGTAATATGAGCAGATGGCATGATGTCTGCTAGTTTTGCATATTTCTCACACTTAAATGTTCCAGATCATCAAACTGATATTTAAATTTATTTTATAGACAGAGATATCCCACAAGAATTATTGAAAACCTATATCACCCCTGTGAAAAAGTAATTGCCCCCCTAAACCTAATAACAGGTTGCAGTATTAGCTTTACGCCAGATGTAACGGGACCCATGTCTTCCAAAAAGTCCCCCCTTTGACTGGATTAGACATCAGTGTGCTCTTGGATAAATGTTGGTCAGCCAGACACTCCTGGAAGGTTCACCACTGTATTTGTGGATAATGTCGTTCTCTGGAGTCCTAGAGCCTTAGCAATTGCTTTGTAACCCTTTCCAGAATAATAAGACATTTATTAGATTAATGGCTTTGTTTCTCATCTGTTCTTGAATCTCCTTAGAAGGTGGCATCATGTGCTGCTTTTTGAGACCCTTCAGCTACTATTTAAGTGATGTTTAGATTCAACAAGCCTGGCAGTAGTGATATGTGGGTGTGGCTGCTGAAATTGAACCCAATTGCCAAATGAATTTGGTCATTTGGTAGCTAAGGGGGCAATTACTTCTTCAAATAGGGTAAGGTGGGGCTGGACAGCATTTTTCCTTCAATAAATTAAACCATCATTTAAAACCTGCATTTTGTGTTTTCTTGGGTTGTCTTTGTCTTATGTTAAAATAATTTTGATGATCAGAAACATTTAAGTGTTAGAAATCGGCAAAAATAGAAGAAATTTGTAGGGGGCCAATACTTTTTCATGGCACTGTAGTTATTGGTATATACACGGCCCTCATGAATGTACTTTGTTTCATATAACCTAACAGCAGTCTCTTTATTCGATCTAAAATGGAAAGGTTGTCTTTGTTGCATTTGGTATTGCTTACAGTTAACAGTAATCTGATGCAACATGCTTGTAGCTGCAAGCATTTCACGAGTCCTTGTATGTAGTGTCTCATGGGTGGTCTAAGTACCATACAGTATGTGAGTGGCAATAGTTACTGTATCCCCTAAAGCCTGACAAGATAAGAGAACACACGTCTTTGAGTAGGTTCATTTGCAATTATGTTTCCTTTCCCCCGACTCAGTCCGCCATTTATTGTTAGTCAAGCAGATTTAGACATCACTCTTTTTGCCCTCTGGCTTTGTTTGTGTGTATTGATTGAAGCTGTTTGCCTCTTTAAATGCACGATGAATGGAACAACGTTGTTTACGCCATAAGATGTATTTATGACTCCATATTAACATGGGAGACCAGTGCTGGCTGAATTATTTGGAGCAGAAGGTAGCCATATGTGAGTGGGTGGGGTGGTGGCAAAATGTTCACACAAATATACAAACGCACAAACTGTGTGTTAGGAAGCCCATGCTGTTCAGCCCCTATCTGAATGACATTATTGTGCAATAGTGTTCACAGAGCGAACCAAATGTTCCAGATATGACCAGGTTGGCCTCCCTTTCTCACTTCCTTTCTTCGTCGCTCTACCACAACAGCACCAACGCTAAAAACAGAATCCAAACAGCTAAAAAAGAGCTCCTAATTTGGCAAAACAAATGAGCACCCCGGTGACTGCGAGCACATCAGGCGAGTGATATGCAAATGAGTGCTCCACGTGCCTTCGAGCAAGCTTGCCAGATGCTGGTGAGCCCGGCCCGGCGGGTGGGTCGTGAGGGAAATCTAACCGAGCGAGGCAGGAAGAAGAGGGGGAGCAGCGGAGGAGAGCGTTTAAATGTGGTGTGATTAGCCCTGAATATTTTGGCAATTGCCTCAGTTTGGCATGAGGTGTGAAAGGTACTTTTATTAGGGGGTTGCCAAGCCAGTCAGTCTTTTCCTAATGCAGCACAAGTGATGCTAAAAGTTTTTTTGGACCAGATGTAAGCACCTACAAATCACATGTGGGATTCCCTGCAACAGCTCAAACATCTCATTTGCATGGATTGCAGGAAGCATTTTAAACTCCGTTAACAACCTCTTTACATGCTAAGTAGAGGCCGCTAATGCAGAGCTAATGTATCTTAAAGGAAACTTAGTACTGCTTTGTTTCAATGACATTTAATTCTGTGATCAACCACAATGCCTTATTTGTGATGTGCAATTATTTTTGAATATCATTTTTTTCTCTTGTTGTGTGGCATTATTTCTGTAATATCTGTCTAAAACAGTACATAATGTCATATTTTATATTCAGTATTCTGATTGGTGATTGCCAGGCTACAGAGTTTTTAAAAATACCAATTATAATCAGCCTCCAGAAATGATTAGGAGAGCACTAACAACAACCAGGCATTCTAAAATGAGGGCAGCAACTAAAAGAATGCATAAAAAAACACTGCATAGTTGTGACAGGTTTACAGGTTACAAGCAAATGTGCCAGTGTGCAAAAGCCCTCTCATTAAATTAACTGTACAGATGGAATAATGAGGATAAACAGATGTGAAAAGTGTATATAGTAAGCCAGCAATTCATCAGATATTCAGATGGACGTAGTAAATACTGGAGTGAATACATTCCCTACTCTTATAAGCCAATATATGCAGAAAAGCTGTATTCATTTCCACACAAAACAATAAAATATGTACGTAATGTGGACATCACACACTCGCCTGTATTGGTAATTGCTCAAACACAGTTTTAAATATTTCTGCTTTTCCAGGAACATTTTCAGAGTTTCCATGACAGCCAACTGTGCCCTACAGTATCCACACAGCGCCGTATGTATCCAAAATGCCTGCATGAGCAGCTTGAATGCTCATATTTAATGCATCGTGTGTGCTCATTGTGTATTCCGTGTGTGTTTAGTCACACATTCTGTGTAAGAGCAACTAAATTAAGATCACATTGTACCAGGCTGCATGCAAACAATAAGCTGTTGCTGTCTGAACATACTGTGTGCTATTGTGCACTTGTTTGCTACGCCATGGCCCTTGTGTACGCACAGTTTGTTCACACACCTGTTCACTCAACACGTGTGTATGATGAAGTGCTTGTGTTCAGTCGCAAAGCTATCCAGCTACAGTCAAATAAAGCAGATGAATCACAGCTCCACAGTCCAGTAAGCCCAAGTGGCTTGTGGCTGATGCTGGCGTATTGTTGTGAATCAACCACCCTGTCGGAGCGCACTGTGCCCCTCTTCCCTCCCTTTCCTAACAGTCCGTGTCACCCAGCTCCCTTGCCAACACCCCCCCACACACACACACACACACACACTGAAGGCTGTTAGAGCTGCGGCAGTTTGTGAGCAGGTGCTAGCGTGGCCTGGCGGTGCCCACAGGCCTCAGAGGCCGTAGAAAGACACCAGATCAACCGCCAGTTTTCTTCATTCTGCTCGCTGGTGCCCAGCCTTAATTATTATTGGCTGCTGTAATTAATTACAGAGCCTCAGAGCGGCCGGCAGCCATAATCCAGGATCACTCCCCGACTTCAGTGGTGTCATTTTGTGTTTCGAACTGTGCTGGTGTGGATGCCGTCCCTTTCCACAAAGCACACAGTGTGGTTTGGTACCAATGAAGACATTTCAGCTGAGCACTTAGTGCTACTGAATCTTGATTTGGCACAAGTCTGCAGACTAGCATATGGTCCAAGGTTAGGATGACTGATTTATCTTAGATTTTACATCAAATTATTTAGCTATTAAATTAAGTTGTCAATTTAAACTATGCAATTGAATATGGGAATCAGACTTTATAGTCAGTGGTAGCGCCTACTGTTGGCCTGAAGGGGCAATTATTCTTGTCGGGAGCTATAAAGATTATGGGTTTATGAGCAGTGGATTTGTCCTCTCCTTGTGGTCAGAGGGCTGCTGCTGCCTGCCCACACACTAAAAGGGACTCAAAATACACACACAGGCGCCAAGATTTAGGAGGGAAGTAGATGAGTATTGAGCGTGGAATATATCCCAGTGAAAATTGCACCCAGGGGAGGAAGAAAAGAGGGAGTGAGGACTAAAGAGAAGGCAAAACAAAGGAAGCCTGCGAGAAAAAAAATGAAGCTGGACAGTTTTAGGAGGAAAGTGGAGCGAGACAGAATCAAGCCTTGATGGCTGCAGTTGCCGTGTTTTAGATTTGCGTCATCTTTTAGAAAGCAGGTTTATGGTCGGACTCATCCCCCCCCATCCCTCATCCACCCATTTCAAATTACGGCACGAGCTGCGAGAGAGGATCAAACAAGCCGTGCTGTCTTATTCATTTTTCATGCCGCGGTACTGAGGAAGCAAAGGGAAGGAGTGAGAGGCAACAAAACTGAGAGGCTGGGGAATGAAAGGGGGGGAAAAAAACAAAACCAGAGTAACCTACTTCTTTTTGTTTTTTACACTGGGTCTCAGGGTGCATATGTAGAAGCTTAACGAGTTGCGAACACACATGCACACACACAAACACTTTGCTTGTAATTGCTCCAGTTGGTGCACAGGAACAGTGGAGCATGGATCCCAGAGGTGGGAGCGACACTCGGGCTGAGAACCAAAGAATTGGGAACGTGTCTCGGCACGCTAACACGCACATACACCTTCGCCCCTGGTGTCCTGCAGCAACGGATTGAGCCTGGCCTCCCCCCTTCCCTCCAACACCAAGTGGAACAAGTCTCTCAGACCTCTTCTTCCTCACGCCTCACTCTTCAGTTGGTCTTGAGTCGCTGTTCAGTGGTTGGAGCCACCGCTCTCCACTGGCACCTCATTATTTCCTTGGATGCTGAGGGGCAAAGGCTCCCGATTCCTCAGATGCAGAGAGAGAGAGAAAAGAGTGACGAACAGAGAGAGAAAAGGGGGGAGGCGGCATTGGGTATCCCACTGTGCTGCACCACGCTGCTGTGACACCTCAAACATGCCACACACTCGCACACAGATTGAAGTACAGTAGCAGCAGAGGAGGAGGGATGAAGAAAAGAGAAAGAGGGGAAAGGCAGGGAACAGATTATAGGAGTCGTACGGCGGCAGAAAGGCAGAGACATCGGAGAGGGAAAAGACAAACTGTCTGAGATAGATTCGGAGAGGGAGAAAGCGTCGACTGAGAAGAGAGCAAGAGCAGAGGGAAGCGTGGAAGGCGGATAGAAAACAGAGCGAAACTTCTTGCGCATTTCGCCGACGAGCCCTGCAGTAGCTGAAGAGATGCAGGAGGCTGTTTGCTGCTGCCAGTTCAAACAAGCAGACCTCATTCAGTCATTCAGAGCTGCAGCTATTTAAGTCCGCACTTCCACTAGCTGCACACGTACACAAATATGAAGATGGACAAAGAAATTAAAAAATGATTAGCCCATTAATCAGTTAATCCTTAGAATCCGACTGATGTAATTTGCATCCAAAGTCACACTCCTTCCTCTCGGTTGAGTTGCTCGTGAAGTCTTTATTGCAATGAGGTGTAGCGCATATCAAATGGAACTGCATGACTTGAACTTTCAATTGGCGGCAGCTGCTTGTCTGTGCGACAAAGCGTTGCCACGAAAAGCCATTTAGAATTTACATCAAATTTAATCATAGTTACAACCTGCATACGGCTGTGTGTCCACATCCTCCAGCTTCTCCTCTCAATAAGTCTACAGAGTTTCGATAGTTTATAATACACCCTGTATCAAAAATACACAACCAGCAGTGCTTACCCAGTGTCCGGTGATACTGTTTGTTTCTCAGCAAAGCCTTTTCGAGTAATCTGGTTTGGGATGACATTACATCCGGCTTTGTATGAAGGATAAACACAAAATAATGGATTTTCTTGTCATTGCAATGACTCAAGAGTTGTGGTCACAAGATAAGCTCGAGTCACCTCTGTGCAAGGAGACAGTGGCAATCTGAGACTTTTGGGAGGCCTTTCATTGGGGGACTTATGTTTGAGGCACCAAGCAAAACATTTTTTTCAAATTTCCAACTCGTACAGAATCACATCTTCATTGTTCTGGTATTGACAGTTTTCAGAGTACCTCCCCTACACAATAATGAAAATACATCTTTACTGCCAGCGTTTTGTGGTGAGATACATGCAAAACACAGCAGTTTCATAATACAATTTCTTATAGCCAATATAATGACCAAGACAAGACGTTCAAGTAGTAAAATTACCTATGGTTAACTGGGTTAACATGAGCGGTCCACATGTAGCTAAACAATCAGTAGCAGGCATAGCAAGCTTTGGTTTGGTTGCATGAGTGTTGGTGCAAGGTTTAAGAGGCTTTACAAACCAAAAGTTCAAGACCAAAAGTGTTTGGAATGGATAATAGCAAATTTAGGAATGCCCTTGCTGAACTACAATTGGTTTTTAGACTGTCAATACTGAATTCGAACTGGCCATTACAGTTTGAATATTTACTTTTGTTTTTGCCACGTTTGGATGAATGTTATTTGAGCCGTTATAGTTCTTTGGATAGTATTACATTCAACAGCAAAAAGCCTTCACTTATTTGAGAAGTGTTTAAACGAATAGCAGAAAATGCAGTTTTAACATGGTTGTAATAAACTGAAGTGACATTTGGTTGTTGATTCATTTCCAACCTACTTAACTCGGCAATGTCAGGCTCAATCATAGTAATCAAAAAAAGAGAAAGGACTGATTCATTGAATTGGATTTACTGGAATTTCTTGTTTGTGAAAACCACCTAAATGGTGCGAAAAGCACTCCAGAGCCTCACAGAGAACTGCCTGATCTGGCACCATTGATAAAATCTACCAGTGATAACTAGCCATTTCAGCTGACAGAATTGATGGTTGCAGACTAGAAATGAAAAGCCTGCTATTGTCTGCTTGTGTCTGAAATCAGGGACCTTTTGTTTCAAAAAGTACCAAGAATTTTGAGCAGCACATCTGACACTATTGTTGTAAACTGCATATGCGCCATGCGAGAACAGAAAGCTTGACAGGCTTAGCAACAGTAACTAATTGGGTGTGGGATATAGCCAGAGGTAAATTATTAAATCAGAAGGAAAATACATGAAAAACTTAATTTTTGCTTCTTAAATGTGAGAATGTGTTTTCCTTCTCTGTGCCATGGAAACGTGAATATCCAGCTGACTCTGAGAACATTTTACAATCAGTTAACTGAGATAATAACTTCATTTCCAGCCTGAGTACATACATGCACCATATAGATACATACTGTACTGTACACCATCATGCACATCAGATCCTGTGGAAGAAAAACCCCCTGCTATGCTCCATATTATTGTGCTGATCATGTACAGCATATTTATGAGTGCATCTTCCTCCTCCAGCTCTCTTCCAGTTGTAAAACAAACACAGCTCTTCTAGATGAGCTCAGCTATAGATTAAAGCACTGGATGAATATTCATTGCTCATGTTAATAGCCAAACGGAGGCAGGAGGGAGGGAGAAATAAAGAGGGTGGAGGATCTTGGGGAGATGTATTTAGATGCTGCAACTTGTTATTTATGATGCTGATTATAATCTGAGGATTATTCTCACCATGCCCTTTCTTTTGATATGTATCCCTCACCCTCTCCTTGGCTTTAGAAGGATGCATCACAAACTCGTATACGCTGTGATAAATTGAATTAATTGAAGACCAAAATAAACAGGGTGGAGGGAGATAGGTGGGGAGCGAAGCTGTGGATGCAGCCTCTTTGGGAAGCAGACAATCATACACATCAGCTGCTCATGTGTCTCACTGGCCATCTGTCAGGGACAACGAGATCAGGATGGCAGCCCTCCAAAGCCTCTGTCTTGCTCTCTGTCTCACACTCTCTGTGGTATTCATCTTTATGTATATCACTCTGACTCAAGGTTCATAGCTGGTCATTACCAGTCAAAGGAGTGTGACTCATTTCTCAGTGCCATGTCCTCATTTGGCTGTTGTTATCCAGCTTTTATAACTACCTCTGTGGCATTCATACAGCTACACTACAACTAAACCTAAAAATGTAACAAAGACTGTTGCAAACCATAGATCAGTATATATGAGTGACTTAATGTATATCTGCAGCTATAATTTGGCCTATAATGATATTTACAGCTGATTTTTTTTTTTACCTGCTTTGGGCCTAATTGATATAAACAGATATAAGGTAACTATTACCCCCCCACATGCCGAAGTGTCCTTGGGCAAGACACTGAACCGAAGTTGCTCCCATTGGCAGATTAGCGCCTTGCATGGCAGCTCTGTCGCCATTGGTGTGTGAATGTTACGGTTGTGGCCAAACCGCCTTGTGGATGCCCGATCCCGTCAGATCTCGGAAGCTAAGCAGGGTAGGGCCTGGTCAGTACCTGGATGGGAGACCGTGAGGGAACACCAGGAAGCCTGGGTGAATGCAGTGTGAGTGGTTGGTGGTGGTCGGAAGGGCCGATGGCGTAGAATGGCAGCCTCGCTTCTGTCAGTCTACCCCAGGACAGCTGTGGCTACATACGTAGCTTACCACCATCAAGTATGGGAGTGAATGAATAATGCAATGTAAAGCATCTTTGAGTGTCCAAAAGACAGAAAAGCGCTATATAAAACCAAGGCATTATTATTATTACAATGTGTGTGTGAATGGGTGAATCCGAAACACATTGTAAAGCGCCTTGGGTACCGCTAAAGTAGAAAAAGGCGCTATATAAGTGCAGACCATTTACCATTTATTACCATAAACTTTTTCTTAATAATGTCCACTAACTTTAAAAGTTGAAATGATCTTTCTCCATTCTGACACTACCAGGTTAGGGCTGCACTATTTTAGACAAATGGATAATCATAATTATTTTGATCACTTTTGACATCATATTTAATATTTATCACATTATTCATTGGTTTTACGGACTCATTTTTTCACTATACTATCATTTTTGAATAAAAAGAACCCTGCTGTCACTTCTATGCTTAGTGGAAAGTTCTACATCGAAATAAGACTTAAAATAAGGTGTTTCTTCATCTGTAAAGGTGAAATTGTACCCAAATCGTGTCACTTGCTGAGCAGCTTCTAATCCATAGACACTACATAGACACCCGAATGCCTCACGTGCAGGCTATAGATGGCTGTGCACAGAGAAGCCTCTAGTTTCTGTCCTCAGTTACTGCAGCTCACACAACTCGACTGGTGTGTGATCAAAAAATACATCAAATAAGATGCTCTAATGTTCCCCAAGCTGAAACCAAGTGATTAAATCTACAGGGTGCTGCTTTCTTTGAGCGTAACACACATTATAAACAAGTCAGTTTCGCAGTTGGTCATGTTTATTTCATTGTGGGAAGCCAAAATGGTGATTGTGATTATTATAATTGTGCTACTGTATTTTCTGTATAAACTTTTCCAGCTCCTTGTCATACCTTTATGTTTTCATTGACTAAAATATTCAAAGCCAAGACGCCTTGTTTTTGTAGCTGCACCCGTCGATAAAACTGCAGTGTTTTGTTCCATATTTTATGCACATTTCCCCAGAATTCAGCCTGACATATGACATAGACGTGATATTTTTAGAAGCTACAGGAGCCTCACTCGCGTTTAAAATTTAAAAAAGGCTTTGTAGGTTTGAACAATGTGCAGCTGCTGAGTGTGAGTCTCTAACACCCAGTGCTGCTGTTTATTAGGGGGATTTAAGTTTTTCCAAACGAATGAATAAAAGTAATATTAAAGTAAGGCTTGTTTTACAAGCTCTTGGCCGACCATAATATTATTAACAGCATACTTGATGGAAGATAATATACTCTTAATTATACAAGATTATAACTCTAGCCAACTATGAATGAATACAGCCCCTAACAGAAGCCAGCTGTTTCCAGCCTCATTCTTTTAACATAATAACACACCCAAGTGACATTAGAACAGCCTGGCAACAGTTTGTTGTCATTTCTTGCATCCCTCCATCACTGAGACACCAAAATATCTTTTTGGAAATGGATCAGCTGTAGAAGCAAGTGTGAATTTAAGCATCTAAACCACATTTGTGTTATTGTACAGATCCAGAGTAGACTTTCAATTAGTCTGACATCTTAATATCTCTTTTCTCTAGAGCCATGATGGGACCTCAGTTGGAAAATTGCAGATTTATTTCAATTTACACGACTTCTTCTACCTGCCTAATCCTCTAAGTCAATATTATAACGGAAAACTTTTATCTGTCCCAGGTCGCAAGTCCCTGTCTGAGTGTAAACAAAGCCTTTCTGCTTGTCAAGTTAGCAGCTGCAAGCTTCAGCTGACATTCACCAGCTTTAGCTGCCTTCAGCAGCATTCATTTGCTCAATTAGACCCCATTCACCCCGGCTCACAAACACAGTGTAGCAAGTTCCTGTATCCGTTCCCCTTGTCGCCTTCTGCTAAATCCTACCCATTGGTGCATTGGTGTGTCCCATTCACCCCATTTAAAAGGTGACCCTCTATTCATCCCCGCTGTGGCTCTTAGTCTTCGTACATTTGCACTGCCTTACTACTACAGTTGGCACACTTTCACCCACACCTGATCACCAAATAGTGGCACAGCATAATTGATTTGAACAATATTGCTAAATATTAGGTTAGAAAAGCTTGTGAAGCAGGGGCAACCTTAGTGAAGTGCTGTTGTTGGCAGCCAGCTAGCATTGTGATTGCAGCTGGGCTACTGTTAGTCAGACACAAGAGGTCTCCTAGGTTTCTTTCTTTTTTCTCTGTGCTGGACTGTTTACTCCCCCTGACTAGGATTCAGTTAAGACATACTAGCTTGGTCCCTAATGTGACAGTACTTACAGTTTATTCCAAATTTTGTGTTTGTACGATTGCTACAAACTTTGAGAACGTTAAATACACTTTTTTATACTCTCAGGCCCTTCATTCTGTCAGCGCTTAAGACTGTCAATACAGTGTGATATATTTGTGTGTAAAAAATACACAAATATTGAACTTGATGCATGAAAAAACAGATTCAAGATCAATTCATGCTGAGTACATCCATAATGTACTCAAGGTTGAAAAAACCTGCAGCTCAAAATTTGTGACTGCATGGGCTGTACACACTGCAAACACAAAGACTTTGCATGCCATGGAAACCAAATGGTGCTCAAAACAAACTCTTGTTTTGGGGAAAAACTTGTGAGGAGGTTTTCCATCATCCACACCTTCATAATTTATGATTAAAAGAGTTGTAATTAAGTAGTTGCTGCCGGGCTCTGGAGGTGGTTTGATTTTTTGCTACAGGCTTTTCATCAGCGGTGTCCGAACCCCATGGAAAGTTCCAACTTCTCCAGAAATCCAATACTATGTCCGCCTACTGTGCTGGGCTCACTTCTGGAATAATCACTGACATGGTGCTGCAGTAACTAGCTACAATGCTAAAGGGCATACCTTTAGCATTGCTACATGCATGTCCACTGTGTGCTTTCAAAATCTGGATCATTCAGTGCATGAAAACAGAAGAGAAACATTTGCCTTTTACCTTCTTCTATCTTGAATCTGTGCTAAACCTTTACAGACCACATCACTGCCAAAAGTAGCCAGTATGTGAGAGAAAGGGGAATGTGTTCCTTCAAAGCTTTATTGCACCAGCCATCACAAACTAGTCAACTTTAAAGGTCCCAGAATTTGAAGGCAGTTTCCTGAACTAAACAACTTTATCATTAATGTATTTATTAAAACCTGCTCACATCAGACGTTCCATGAATAATGTACTGCACATCCCAGTGTTTGATGGTGTTCTATTGCCGTGGAGTGTCGTGTCACTCTGGTAAAAACTAACGGTAAAGTAAGTTTTCCATCACGTACGCAAGTCCTTTTAAAAAAGACCCATTTCATCCCAATTTAATTATCACTCTAAGACTCTCTTTAAAGTTTTAAAACATTGCCTGTGTCTCTCCCATACTGTGGTATAACCTACAGTACTGTGATCCAAGGTCAAAACCACTTAGAAGACGGTAAAATATTTATGATATATGGAACGTGTTTAATGGCGGCGCTCTCAGCCAACTACTATATCTCCCCTCCCTCTTTTTCCCCTCACGTTTCACTGAGCTGTGGCAGCGTCCTCCAGCCTACAGAGGAGCTCTTCCCCCTGGGGCAGGACCACGTTGTCCTCTGCCTCTCCTGGACGCTCCCACTGGAGGACCTGCCGAAGGGGGGTGAGCGGCTCAGGAGCTAAGCAGGGGGAGGCGGGGGGTAGATTTATAGCTAGTGATTCATTAAGGAGACAGGGAGAGCGAGCAGCGAGTAATCAGAGCAAAACGACAGGGCAGCGAGTCTGTATGAGTTCACGTGTTAGAAAAATAGCAGAAAATAAGGGAGAATAAGGTACGCCTGTGGAAGCAGGAAACGCTCTCTGGGTTAAAGGAAACCGTCCAGAGTATTTTGCCAGATGAGGCAGACTAAGTGACGGGGCTGAGTATAGCTTGTGAATGTGTTTGTGTGTGGCTGAGAGGGTGTGCTGTCAGCCTGTGATTAATCTACCACTGTCTGTCTAATTACCAGCCGTGCCCCTCCGTGTTCTTGAGCTCCGCCGTCGACGCGCTGACCCACACCGGAAACTCTGTGCTCCCAATGCAAATTAAAGCCCTGTAAATATTTGCTTTTAACTCTTGCAGACACATTGTTTCCAATTTTGCGCTCCAGTGGTCCGCAACCCCAATACCCCCCCACCACCTCCTTCTTCGCACACACAGACACACACTTCACACTCGTACCTCCGCCACCCACCGCTGATGTATATGTGCGTACATCTCTGTTTTGTCAACAAGTTTACTGACAGCCCCTACACTCTCCTCCTCCTCCTCTGTCTCGCCCTCCTCCCTTCTGTCTCTGCATCCTCCCATTGTGTCTGTATTGTAGCTGGCAGTCTATCAGCCTGTTCTCTTCCACTGTCAGACCAGTCTAGTCTCTATACGGAGTGAATAGAGTCGAGGGAGGACAAAGAACATTGTATAAGCGTTGAAAGACTGAATTGAAACAGTAAATTCTACAGTATGGCAGAAAAGTTTTATGGTTTTGTGAGGCAGGAAAGTTTTCTAAAAATAATGGTGCATCTTAAAAGCTTTGCTAAAGTGTCTCTACTACCTGTATGTATACAGTAGACTAGCCTGTGTTGTTCAGGTGCAGGTGGTGCATTTCACATCACGTGAATTAACATTCTGCACAAAATGCATTTATAACATTGTATATAAATAATCAACATGTCCTTAAAACTAAATTTACCCCAATTTTAAGCAGGAATTTTACACATTAAAGTCTGTTTTTATGCAGTATCTTGGGTAGTAGTACTGCTTATGTGAGAAACTTTTTTTTTGCCTTCGGAGCTGTGTGATAAATGTCTTGAAGTGAAACATTGGTTTGGTCTGAAGACCTCATGATTAAAAATGAATAAAAAGTTGGGTTGTGTGGAGAGAACACGCCTCTGTAGCGTACTCCTCATCTCTGCAAATTAGTTGTTTT
>OMNN01028392.1:0-16635 GCA_900302755.1 Chromis chromis | reverse complement strand
CACTAACACACACACACACACACACACACACACACACACACACACACACACACACACACACACACACACACACACACACACACACACACACACAGATACTGTACAAGCACAGCCTTGGATATTTAAATACACTGTCCATTTACATTCAGATGGTCTTTTCAGCCAGATGTTAGTTTCTATACTGTACATGATCTATTCAGCAACCTGCCTCGCTAAGTGTTTGAGCAGGCTCTCTTCCTGCTGTTTGAAACTGAAACAGGCTTAGAAGAGATTTAGGGATCAAGGTGTGTTTATGTGAAATCCTAAACCAGCTCAAATGCAGGCTATTCTGCCAAATACCCCTGAATACTTGCTCGTGTGGCTGGGCCCTTTGCACTCTGTGTGGAATGTTGATCTGAGAGGAAGAGGAGGCAGGTGAGAGGTGAGCGGTGAGGGCAGGAAATCGATTTAGTCCCATGTTCCCTGAATAATGAATAAGGCGCTGTGTCCAGAGGTTGGAGGGCTACAGTTGGACAGTGGAGGGAAAGATAGAAATATGTATTTTTTGCATCTGAACAGCTTTGTGTTTTCCTGGCTTTTGTGTTAACAGTAACACAATATAATATAATGTTTGTTTGTATCTGCATTTTTTTAATGTGCATTTTCAGGGATTAAAAAAGAAAATAGTGTAGAGACAGCAGCTCTGCGAGGCTTGCACACAATGGTGCTTTGAACTAAATACTAACATCAGCATGCGAACATGCTCACACTGCCAACTCAAATGTTCTGGGTAGTAGGGCTGAGCGATACAACTGAAAGGTTTATCAAATTAAAATGTTTTACATCAGTTAATATTGATCATTATTGCTCATTTTTTATGAAAGACTAGCAAATAAAGAATATATTTAGCCTATTTATCAATGAAAAACACACATAAATAAATACATTTACACACATAAATGATGATGATAAAGGAATGATCTCACCTTAACACACATTAAATAAAGAAAGCAAGTAAAACATGGAGGGGCACAGAGAGCGACCAGGGTGAAGCCTCCACACTGCGCTTAGATTAAGGTTTCTGGTAGCTGGCCTGGACCAGATGTCAGGGTCAAGTTGTTTATGAGCAAGGGAGGGAGCACGCTTGGGGTTTCTTCCCTGAATCGAATTTTAATTTTTATTATATGCTTTTAGTGTGGGTTCAATTCAATTTAATTCAATTCAATCTTATTTATATAATTCGCCAATTCACAACTTATGACATCTCATAGCACTTAACAGAGTAAGGTAAAGACCTTACAAAGTTTGAACAGAGAACCCAACGATCCAAAGTTCCCTTTGGATTCCTTATGAGCAAGCAGTCGGAAACAGTGGGAAGGAACCAAAAAGAAACAAAACCCTTTAATGGGAGGGAAAAAAAAACCTCCACAGAACCAGGCTCTGGGAAGGTGGCCATCTGCCTCGACCGGTTGGGGTGAGGGTGGGGATGAGGAGGGTGGGGGAATGACAAACAATACATAAGAGAGCAATGAATATTTTGGAGATCAGTGAGGCTGGGGGTTGAATGTAATGCATTTAAGTGCAAGTATTAAACATTGTATAGAACAGTTGTCTTATTGCTATTGATGAAATATTGATCGTTGGTTAATATCAACATTGTTTATCACCCAGATCTAGTGGTAGCACGTAATGTATGCCATGTTCCATCTTAGTTTAGGATGTTGGCTGTAAGCGGAAAATCCATCTGAGGTTGATGTGAATGTCATGAACTAAAATACTGGACAATATACAGCTTTGACCTGGTGATGGCTTTAGAGGAAGAGTCAAGGGATCAACAAAGTTATAACACTTCATTGTGAGGGGACATTAATGCCTGTACCAAATTTCATTGCATTCAGTAGTCACTCACATGTCCAAACTAAAATGGTGGACATACTGTTTGACTGGTGTTGCCATTCCAAGAGTCTAAAAAAGGCCAAGGTTAACATTTTCTTAACATTAGATGAACACTGTCATGGATACATAAATACAATCAGGATTACTTGACCTCCACAGCACAGTCCTTTAGGGAGCAGAATAACAGTACTTCTGTGAGAGAGGGCCACACCTCTTAGCCCAAAGCCAAACCCCAACCTTTAGTTCATGCTCCTCTGCGCAGAGTGAATAAGAGTCCCACTTTGCTGCTGGTGCTTGACAAAGTGGCCACAAACTGCCCACTGGATGAGTTTTCTGTGCTCAGTAACAGCTAGTGCCCCCCAGTAATTTTATATTCTGTTTTATTCCGTGAAAAAGCATGTTTGGGGCATCTCAGGGGTCGGTGGAAGTAGTTGTGTCAGGGAGGGGAAGTGCCAAACAAGAGAACAGAGGTCTTTGGGGAGAGCGAGCTCAAAACAACTTTGAAATGCTCCTGCAACCTTAACTGTTTCTGCCAAAAGAGAAGTTATTTTGTACCCCAAATACTTACCATTAAGTCCCCACTGAACCTCTGGGAGCACTCTTCTGTCACCATCGCCCTTGGCTGGCTTTTAGGGGGTGTTTTGCTTGGATGTTTTATTGACATGTGGGTTAAAAAAATAGCAGTACATTTGGTTGCGCAAGTGAAATTTAACAGATTTGAACTTGTGACACTGGAGAGTGAGAGGGGGGAAATACGGGAAGACTTTCAGCTGGGTGGGGTCGTGCCACTATACTGAATGAAGTCAACTCTTTGTGCTCTGTGCTGCCCAGAATCATCTTTCCACCACAGTTAGCTCAAATCACACAGTACAAATATTCACCTTAAAAGACCCCTTTCCAATCCCGACGCCTAAGAAAATGCTTTCTCCTTTTAAAGCGATGCCCTCCGAGTGACCTCCTCTACCTTTTCACAGCTACTGTACACACATGCCTCCGTCACAATTACTTTCACTTCGAAACACACACGAAAACACATGCAGGCACACAAAGAAGCTCTCGTGAGGACGTTTCTTGCACCGGCGATGGTGATAGGGTGGCAAAGGCAGGGCTAATATTGGCTCTTAATATTTGATGTTCTGAGCGGAGCTTAGTGTGTGTTTTTCATCAGGATGTTCCTCACTGTCTCTCCTGCTCTGCCTTTCTTATTGCGTCTCAGGTCAGAGATTGTAAAGAGACATTAGATTGCTTAAAGAAATAGATGGTGCCGTGTAATCTGCTTATATCATTGATTTATCTTTTTATCCAATTCCTTTTGTAACTTTACTCCAGGCTATATGTCTTCATAGAAAGAAGCTGCAGCTTCTTAAATGTTTATCGACACCGTCTCTACATATTCAATTAACAGTCAGTAGGTATTGTAGGACAGGTATCACAATGGATTTTATCGCTTGCTGTGTTTGAATTTGCTGCCGGGGCTCCCTCTTTTCATGGAAAGTTGTCAAAAAATCCAGAGCATTTTTTTTTTCTGTTCAAAGATCCCAGAAGACACAGTATTTGATGTCATTGTTTGTTGCAAGAAGCAGAGCAGTGTGTGCTGTAGCCCAAATAATTGGTGGAGGATTCTCAGCAGGGGAAGGTAAACTGAAAGTGACACCAGGGTGGAAAGCTCGGCATGATGCCGTCTTCCTTTCAGCACTTCAGCTAAAACTACAGACCCTCTACAATTCCACGGTAACACAAGTGAGAGGGTTGACTGGAGGAGTGGAGAGCCTTTGGCAGACCCAAACGCTGATTCCCCGCTCTCTTCCCATTAATCTTTTATATCCCGGGCTAAATATGAGGCGAGTTGATGTGACGCTGCGTCTGTGTCGGGGGCAGACTGAGGAGAGGGGGAGGCCTGCTGAGGTTAAGTGCTCTGGTGTCTGAGACTCGGGGGACGTGAGGAGGAGAGAGAGGGAGGGAGGGCTGCATTCTGGGGGAAATTGAGGGTGAGAGAAGAGGAGACCGAGGACAACTGAAAGATCATCCCGGGAGGGGAGACCTCAAAGCCGGGGTGAGGTTTTATGAGTTTGGCCTCCGTGCCACACGTGTGCATGCTTACACAGACTCATGCACCGACACGCACACATACAGGTGGTGAGCCCTGAAACAAAAGCTCGCCTGATCCAGGCTGCTCTCATGTTTCTGTCTTTAATAATCCCTGGGCTCCTCTCAGAAGGGGGTACAGGCATAATATTCTGCCTATTGTAATCCAAGTGAAGTTTGTACATTTTTAAAATTCTCACAGCAGTGGTTTTGATTTCTGGGCTACTGCAGATCTTCGTGGGGTGCTGCTACGGTGCTGCAGCTTTCTCAGAGCGCTATCTGAATCTATTGTTACTGAAATTTGAAACGAGTGCTGGGGATGCAGTGGAGCATACAGTAACTCTTGCTGTCTCTTACTTTGTCTCTTGCTCTGCACCTCTGCGCACACACAAACACACACACGACATAGCAAAAAATCCCTGCTGTGATGCGAGATTGTATGTCACGAGTTGCCGATTGAAGCTTATGCTTGCGTCTTCTTGTGTTTATGAGCGTGTACGCATGAAGAGGGACGCAGCGCAGCAGAATGCACCCTGATCATCATATCAAAACAATAATGAGACGAAAAGTCAACATTGTTCTCCGCCACGCTCCATTAACAACAGCAGAATCCATAATCATATTCATTTTCAAGCAGCTTTATTTAATAAAGTGGAATAGGCCTGGTACCTCCATTACCATAATGCTACTTAACATTAATCTTGGTCATTAAAGAAGACTCATACACAATCCCCAGGCATCCGAGTCATAGGAATTAGGGATGAACTGCGGGAAAAGAAGTGCTTATAACTGTAATAATGTGTTTGCCCCTGTTTTTCAAACAGGGACTCTTTTTGCAAAAAAAAATCCACAGATTCTTAATGTATCTGGAAGTATTGATGCTGCCAACCATGACTTGGAGGTGAGGTTTTGATCTTCTGCTGTGGATGTAAACAACTCATTAGGAAGAGAGCAGGATGCCTGCTGACTGGCAGGGACAGCAGGGGTGCCGGGGATAGCTGGGAACATGTTAACTATCTCGCTATCACTATCTCTCCTCATGGTTATCCTCTATTCCACTTTCATCCGCTCATCAGCCACCAGAGGCTTACTTTGGGAGATGTGGGGGTATAATTGTGTCTTACTCACAATATCCACCTCTTCTTTCTCGCTCCTCTTTTACCTGGTGATTGAGACTGAACCTGCTTTCAACTCCCCGTGTTTCTCCCTCTCTTACTGTTTCAGATATCCTTTTATTCCACCTTCTCACCTCTACCTTTTTCTCCCTTGCTGGGCTGTCTCCTCTCACACATTCTTGCTCTCTTAATCAATAACCCCCCTAGCTGCTGCTCAGCATTCTGCATTTCCTCCCGCTCCCTGTGTCTCACTTTTCCCTTTGAAGAGGATGTCAGACAGTCTTTCCTCATATGGAGCCATTTTCATTCGGCTTCATCGCTCCAGAGATGTGACCTCTCCGCGTACCTCTACGGTATCTCTTCATTGCTTTTGGATCTGCAACTCCTCCTCTTCACGAGCTTAATAACGAAGAAACTGCATGGTCATACAAGCCTCCTGCCTCGTCCATGGGACCGGTGATCAGCTGTTTCTGAGGACTCTGATTACTTTGATGGGAAAAGTTATGAATTTTACATTGTGGTTTAGTGCAAATGCAGTTCATAACATCACAGGCAGCCCTTGGGCAAATTAAGTTGACCCCTAAAAGCCTGAGAAACATGTTCCCTTCATTAGTTATTCCCGCAGTTCTCACCAGCTTAGCGCACTGAAAAAAAAACAAATTTTTGAGTAACGCTGCGATTCAACTGAGAAGCAGACTTACAAATCCATATTTACTGCTGCTGTGATCAATAATTAGTGCTCTCACCAAGCAAAAATTGTTGCCACTGGTGATGCATTGATTGGAAGTAATAGTTCATGCATGCTAATGAGTCTTCTGATCCATAAAAGAAGAGCTTTAAAGTCTGAGTTTTACAATGAAGATGTCGATACTGATATCTGGGCAGCCCAAGGAGGACGTGAGGTACAACTTCTTTTTTTTGGATGGTTGTATCATAACATTTTTCTTCATCTTTGTTAATGCCAGCATTGATAAGAGTTAACAGTGACTCTTCTGATTAGTGTTTTCTTCATGCATCCTGATCCCCCTCTCATTCAACAGTATGCTCAGTCGAGTTGTCTTCCGTCCCGACTACCTCCTGCCACTGACTTGAGCAGGGATTAGTGTCTCTTTGTCCCACTGACTGGCAGCTTGGAGTCTGTGACAGACCTGAGAGGCACCGGAGCCCCATCAGATCAACCACCCTAATTAACTTGTTTAAACAAACTGGGAGCGAGAGTCGGGAGAAAAGCTTTCAGTCCCCTTCAAAAAGCCATTAAAAGGGAATACCGAGGGGGGGGAGACAAGTGACACAAGAGGGGCGGTGTGCGGCTTTATCGATGGCCTGGAACCTGAGTCTTTTGTGTTCGCATGTGTGTTTATGTGCTGGAGGATTACTGCGTCCTGTGTTTACGGCGCAGGTCGGCCCAGGAATGAGGAGCCTTCTGAAGAATCCCAGACGTGAGCAACTTAACCGCTGACCTCTGTGTACCGAACCCAATTAGAGATCGCAAACACAGATTCTAGAGAGAGAAGGATACAGAGAATGCAGGGAGGGTCAAACAGACAGCCAATATTAACTCCATTTAGCTTTGTTGCTCACCTTCTTTCATGCCTGGTGAATCAGCCGTTTTGTTTTCTGCTGCCAGACCGCTGCATGAGTTTGCTTCTTGAGGCTGTGCACACAGTGATATAACGTAATTGTCGCTTACCAAGCTGTTTTTTTTTAATGCAGCCACAGGTTTTGCAGCAATGATTAGCTCTGTTGTACCTGACTGAAGCTTCGTTATGAAGTCCCATCCGTATTGTCACAGCCCCGCGCTAATGAGCTCAGCTTATCGCCACTGCAACAAACTCTTGCATAACAAACACAGACCTTTACCTTCCCGTGCGCACGAGAAACTTACATTTAATGTCCCTTTAGGGGCTCCGTAGATCTCCGCTGAGTTCTGTATGTATATATATTTATGGTGTGTGTCACCTTTTTCTTCCTGCTTTTTTTCTGCAATGCGCATGCATGTGCCTGTGTGTGCGTCTGTGATTGCTGGAATTGTAATTAGACGAAGGGCTATTATCCAGTAAAGATGTTTTCCCTCACAGACCAGCGGAACACTCGCCTTGGGGATTTTGCAGCACTGAGAGTTAATAATAGAAACGTTCAGGCTGAGTAAAGGCAGCATTTCCACGGGGCTTCGTTTAGTAATAAAAAGCCCCCTGTCAGTATGCAGTGGACAATCGCACTACTGGCACACACACAGAGAACATTGCTGTCAGAAAATGGCACAGATTTTTTTATTTTATCTTGGGCTTTGACATCCACATCTACACCTAAAAACAACAACTCTTGAAAAAAATGTATTTACCTACCGAAATGTATGTGGCACCACCTCATATCTGGCAACATACACTATTACAGCATAGAAAATACGCAAACAGATGCACAGAGACAGACGGGAGACCGAGCCACGTTGGAGTCGCAGGGATGCCTCAGTGTGATGTATGATCTTCATTTCCCCCCCATGGGCCATCTCCAGCTCGGCATCAGCCATAAGACAGACAGAGGAAATGAACGCGGGGGAATTTATCTCCCATGCTGGCATTGTTTCTGCCTGGCGAGCTCTGAATTAACACATTTATTAAAGTGCTGTGTTGAGACCTCCACTTATTACGGGGCAGAACTGCTGAGCAGGGATTGTGTGCTGTGTGTTTTGTTAGAGCGCAAATTGAAACGAAAGCTGTAGATTAGAGAATTAAAAGGTTGGAAAATTAAAAGGAGGCTATCATTACACATATCATCTATGTATTTATATGCCAATACCACTGACACGCACGCAGCAACAGAAAGAGTGTGTGAATTTGTGCATTTGTACGTATGGGATGACTCAATTTTGAAGCTGTTTGCATGTAATCCCATAGTCTTAAAGTGATTTTGAGAAAAAGGCTGTGTATATTTCTGTGTGACTTTGCACTGACGCAGAAATATACACAGCCTTTTGAGAAAAAGGCTGTGTATATTTCTGCGTCAATGCAAAGTCACACAAGAAGCAGCTTGCTATCATTTAAAGAAAATTGCACTGAAAGACACATGGGGATAGCAAAGGTTTTAGCTTGCAGGACAGCATGGAGTTTTTTTGTGTCATTTTCTGTCTTTTTTGAGCAATATTTTGTTTTCCCAGCTGCATGATGGTTAAGACAAAGTGACACATCGGTGCAAATTTTATCAGAATTTGGCACACAGCAGGAATAATAAATTACATATTCATCCAGTTGGGGCATTCTGAATTTGTGTGTTAGATAATCTCTTGGCAGGTTAGTGGGTATTAAATGGCTCCATTGTACAAAAAAGCACTTGCACAAAGGAAGGTGGAACACAGCTGAAATCACAGGGCAGGTTTAAATCCTCCTCAGGCACCCTGGGCCAATCACGGTCACCCTTTCACACAGGCAACTAATTAAGACCCCCTGACAGAGTTTTAAGTAGGTGGCAACAGTTACCCTTATAAACATTCATCCTTTAACCTGATTGGAGAATCCCTCAGTAGCTCCCCACCAAACAAGTGTCAACATCAGTCAAAGTTAAGAGCAGGGAGCAGGAAATACTCCTGATTAATGATTGGATCGGCTCATAAACCCAGAAAGCAGGTTTTGCCAGCAGTTGAAAACAACTACACTGATTTTTGATCAGACTCAGATGTGCAGACTGTGGAGCTGTGCAGGCCTGGTGGTATGAAACCCTTTCTTGGTCTCGCTCTCTCATTTCCTGTGGTGTTTCCTGCTCTTTTCCCAGTGACTGTACTGCCTCTGTCTTGGGGCTGGAAGGTAAAGCAGTAGCTTTGATTTGATGCCTGAGCAGCAGTCTTTAACTTTGCCCTCCAGCCCTCTTTTCTCCTCCGCCATGGACTGATGTCTCAGGGGCACCTCATCTCCTGTCTCCCTCGCTCCTTCATCCACCGCACCTCCACCTCTGCCCCTACGGCTGCTGCAGTCAGCCAGGCTAATGGAGCCACTTACTGCCCCTTTAAATCTTAACTGTGCTGGTTAACCCTTTATTGATGTTCCTAGACCCCTCAGCTGCCTGCAGGCTGGCCAGACTGTAAATCTACTACCTGGGCTTGATCACCTGCTCGCAGGGAGCCTTTGAGTGAAGGCAGGCTTGGTCATTAGACAAAAAGAAAAAAAAAGTAACTATAACCATTTGTCAAAAACTGAACAGCAATGTGCTTTTTCCTCTGCAAGCCCTTTGTTCTGCTTGCCACTTGAGATGGGACATGCTGAACACGCGGAACATTTTGTGGTTTGCCAATTTACACAATGACATGGAAGTTAAAATGAGTTCTCAACTGTGCTGGTGCACCCTCATATCTGTATCTAATTTGTGTTAGCTTGAGGCTTTTCTTTTTGTTTATTGTGAGTGCTTTCAGTGACGAGCTGGCAGTGATGAGCCACATCCGAGTCTAACCCTTGTGTCTCTGCATCAAATGGATCAGCCTCAGTGGCAATGGGTAATCTGATCACAAAGCTAAGGATGTATCCACATTAGCTGTAATCTTATGAGGCCCATTCAATGCAATGTAAGTGAGAGTTAAATGGGGAAAAAATGAGAAAAGAGGGAGAAAAGTGTGTAAGAGGGTTGGCTGTGAGTGAACAATGACAGGCATCTAGATCATACGTCTCGGATCATTTCACCTTCTATATTGGAGTTTATGGTTTGTAGATTCTACTGCAGTAAAGAACGTCTTTTCAGAGGCAGATGTTAGCTTTTGATTGATTCCTTCTCTGCCGTAGAGCATCTCGCAGATGCTCACAGATGCTCGCTCCGTGTTCCTTGACTGTTTGTAATACAGAGACACACTTAAGCCTTAAAACTATCAGCAGATCTCCCTCGAGGCACGAGGAGCTTTATGTTGTCTGGAGTGCTTGTCCAAATATCTAATAACCCATCTTAGGTCTTTAGGCGATATCCCACCCTCATCCCACTCATATCTGTTTTCCCCCTGAGGACTTGGATGGAGGGGAAATGTGGTTCCCTATAGGAAAATATGCTGGGTCACATGCAATATCACAGCTGCACCACCTCCGCTGGTGCTCATGCAAGTATATCTACATGAAAGGTGGCCTCAACTGTGGCCCAATAAACTCCACAAGAGTGCTTCTTTTCCTTTTTTCTCCCGCTTCGCAGGCTGCCCTCCGCTCTAAAGGCCAGCCGTATCCTTTTACCTCAGGCGGAGTTGGTCCGATGGTCTGGGACATGTTAGCCAGCTGCCAAATGAAAGGGGATAAATCACGCAAATGAAAACAAATAGAGCCAGGTCTGCTTAACTCTAATTAAAGCCGGTTCCCGTACTCTGTAAACTCTGCCGTGCTCTAACATACTTGACAGTGCTCCCGGAAACATGTGTTCCTCCTGAATTCCTCCATCTCTGAAGCAGAGCCATGTGTGGCTGCACGGGGGGCAGGGTATGAGTTTCGGGGGCACTCACTCTTTCTTCTGTGGACTCGTTCTTCCCAGTATACAATAGCAATCTCAACCCAGAGTGTAAAACGTGTTATCATTTTCGCACTCTTCTGATGCACTGCAGTATGTTTGTATTCAATTTGAAAATATATTCTTGTACTAATTTTTGTTTCTCCTTCTCTTTCCTCTCTCGCACGCTCTCCTGTGTCGGGTGATTCTTCTGCATAAAGGTAAGCATATTCTAAAAAAAAAAGTATTTCTCCTACCTTCTTCTCCCTCTGTATATGCAGTTTGCAGAACTCACCAGTATGAATTACAAATGCACAAAAAACCCATTGCGTAACCGAAAACCCAGACTAATGAGCATTGGTTGGCTACTAAGTTAATGGGCTGAAGGCATCGTCCTTCATGAACCTGCCCCTGCACACGGCATGTGTCACTCCGTATTACTCACACTTTCTCATTTATATTATAATGTCTGTTTCAGGCACAGTTCCATTTGTAATGGGTCTATTCAGGGAGATGGGAACGTTAGCTGTGCCTTCTTTATGTGTGTGTGTGTGTGCTTCATCACAAATCAAATGCTACATTTGGAGGTGGAATAGATCAAGGATATATTTTTTTTTCTCGATTTTCTTATTCACCCAGGGTGAATGAGACAGAAATGAACCTGTATGGATCTTGTGATATGAGAATGAGAGTGGATTAGAGTTTCCTCAGAAACACCTCAGGTACATAGATGTCTGTTCAGCACCACATTCTTATCTGTAGTGCACTGGTTAGTTGAAAGAAAATATCAAGTTGTCGCTCTCCATAATCCTCCTCATCACAAAGCTCAGAGGCTCCTCTCTAGTTGACTGTAAAGCCAAGGGAGTGTCTCGGTTGTCGTACAGTGGGAGGCAGAAGTGCCCTCCAGAAACAAAGATTTGTGCTCTGCCAGAATGTATCTGTACACTGCCGCACAGGGAAAACAGGAAGGCTCACTGACCCATAGACCAGTTCAATTAGCATTCGCCAACGACACCTGCTCGCGCCAGGCGCTCGCAGTTCTAGCGTGTGCATGTGTATGTGTGTGTGTGTGTGTTTTGCTGGTATTACTGCACATCTCCATTAAATATTAAAACATAAGGCTGGGAGTGCACTGGCAAAGGCCTCCTGTTCCCCTTTCTCATCAAAAATAAAAGGACAGCAAAGTATTTTGAAGATGGAAAGAGAAGTGGGAAGATGAGAGGCTTATACAAAGGCAAAAGGGATGAGTGTGCATGTTGAAGGAGGGAAAAGGAGGAAAACAGTTGCAAAATGGAATATTAGATTGAAGTGATTAAAAGCATGAGCTTACAAATTATGAAAATAAGGCGTTTTGCTGCAGGTCATAGTGTGCTTTTTTTTTTTTTAGTTTTAGCATTAAAGCTATTGACTTTGTAGCACCTGCTTCCGCACACGGAGTCGGTTTTAACCTGAAGTGCCGAGAGGAAAAGACAGATAGGCTGTTGTGAAAAGGGAGTCAAAGGTCAGAAAGTGGAGCCACCCAGCTCGTAATGACTTTAACCTCTGACTCCGAGCGATGTCATGAGTCGTCTCTTAATGCCGCCTGACTGACAGCTCGCCAGCCTTTCACATTCTTAAGTCTGTGTTCTAGTAGAAAGAAGGAAATCTCAGACTTATGCAAATTTAAAATCCAGATTACAATAACACTGTAAACGACTATAACCCATCAGTGTTCTAATTTACTTGTGTCTTTGTACTCCTGCTTTTCCCACAGTCTTCTGATTTACAATGCATCGTCACCATGATGCAAAATGCTGAAAGCTTCTTTCCAGGAAGTGCCCTACTGTAGCCTGGCATTTGTGCTTTCTCGGAGCCAGCAGTCCCAGCTTTCTCTCTAATGGAACAGAGGACTTCAAACGTGACTAATTGTTATCTATTTGTTTGTTAATGTGCCTCTTGTTTGGTACTTGGGAACAGATGTGCCTGATGAGCTTTGTGAAGTGGCAGAGATATGCGGTGGGATGAGCCTAATCAGTAGCACAATTATAAGTTGTGGAGTACATCATCTGCTTGAGCTGAGGAGGAAAACAAAACTGTTGTTTTTCATTTGGTGTACATGCCACATCTTAGGCACGTCCCTTTCTTCGCAGTTAGAGATCCCGCAAGTTTTCAAGAAGACAAAAGAGAGTGTGTTTGATTCAGCAGGTGAAGCATTAAGAATAACTGATATCAGTGTGTTGTAGAACATCTGGCCTATAACCTGTGCAAAAAAAAAAGCACTGACAGGAGAGGAAAAGGAAGAGGAGTGTAGCGAGATGTGGGATTGAAATTAGGATGGGTCTGTTGTTGTGGGATGAAGGGTGGTGACATACTCCCTGACCTCCTCCCTGACCCTGTGTGGTGATGCCTGAAGACTCCTGTGAAGGTAATAACCTCAGAGCTCAGTGTGATAGAAACCTTGTGCTCCAACAAGAAGGTCTTTGAACACCTACTGGGTCAGCTATTGTTGAAAATGTTCGAGTCATGGAGCATAGTTGTTGTTATTCCTGATTTTCTTCTTGTAGATACACACACAATACACAAAATCACTTATTTAAAAAAGCTGGTAAATTATATAGTGTGGACTTAGTTAATCGTCTGAAGCCCCAAACCCACCGGTGGGTTAGAAAAGCACGTTATCTGGAAGAAAATCACCAAAATTACACAAATAATCAGATCCAGAAAATGTAAAAGCAGAAAAAATCTTCAGATTTTCAATTTCCCGACTGCCCATAAACCTATCATGTGACACCTAGTTCCATCTGTAAACTTCACCAAATCTTAATTTAAAATTGTGATATTTCATCATAATCACTTTATTCTACATATCTCTTTAAATAATTAAAGAATAAACCATTTGTATGAACCAGATTCTGTAAAAAACTAAAAAATTGGTGTTCCTCAGTGCAACTTAGGAGATATATTTGATTCAGCTGCAACCAAAAGTAAGTTGACAAAGATTTAGGGACTTGTCAGCTGAAATGGGCCAAAATATGGGTTTGGCTTAGACAAAGCAGATAGAGGAAAAGCATGGAAACAGCTTCAAATTTAAAATACATCTTTAGTATGGAAAAATGTTGTATTTTGGTTTTTAACTTTTGTAGAATTAATAATCAAAGACATGTAACTTTAATTTCTTCTTTTTTATGATTCATGACATTATACATGTGCCATACTGCACAAAAGACATTTTAAGCTTTCTCTACTTCTTGCCATAAGTGTAGTGTTTTCATTAACGTGCATGATTTTATATTGCTGTGAAAAATTAGCCCACAATGGTAGAAATGTGACAGAAGCAAGACACAGCTGGAAACTGTGTTGAGGTTCAGAGGGTTATGGAATTAAATTTGGATTTTATACCCTAATCCTTCACAGTAATATTTTTGTTTCATTTTGTTTCCTGGGTGACCTCACATCAGTGTAATGCTATTAACAGACTCTTCAGGTTATTATTGTATTCTTAATATGGTATAAATAAATACATTCTCCCTCAGAAAAGATGTTTGCAGCAAATGTGATCAGGCAAGTGGAACCAGTTTGTGGCCATTTTCCCTCTCCTTTATAAAGAAATCCGTCCACACAAACTTAACTTCATTTTACAAAACATCTCTGTACACATGAGAACACAACAACAACTACAAACGCACTAACAAGCATGTCGGAGCAGTCGACATCAATGATTCATCTGATACCAGAGAAGACTCTTTTCATTGTTTCTGGTGGACTTTAAACCGATGGATCCCGTGGAGCAAGTACAGCAGACAGAGAGGCTCTTGGTTGCCAGTGAAGAGGCACAGTGACGCCAAGTTAAGTTGTAAACTTGTAATTGCCAGTGCTATCCCAACGTGCAGACATGCTCACGTGCTCATTACACAAAGCAACAATGGTCATGTGCGAATTGAGGTGTGACATTGTCGCTTCAGAAACTCTCCATTTTACACGTCCACACAGATACATATAAACCTGAGTTTTGAAAAATCTTCACTTTATTAGGTGTTTGAACCTGAAACACCATTTGCATATGGATGAGAGGCCGAAAGCATAGATTAAATATCAGTTTTGGTGTGGACAAAGCCTGTGTGTGCGGGTTTAGACTTCTTTTCAGCAGATCACGCCAATTTTTCTCATTTATTTATTCATTTTTAGTCAGAGTGTGGCTATTGGCACTCTGCGATCAGGCAGGAGGTCCTGGATGACCAGTAAAATGTGCAGAGTTGTGTTTTAGCAGCACACAGTTGTCTCTTTCACTGCTCCAGTACAGATACATTTTAAGCTGTGTGATCTTAAACAGAAGACAAAACAGGTTTCATATCATCCACTTTAAGACAGTCTACAATATTCATCAAAAACATTCCCCCCAAAGGCGTTTTTTCATTTGGATGTTTGGGTGGAGTTGCGTTATTAAGATATTATGAGACGCGTGTTAGCTCATTCTCTGGTTAATTAATCATACTTGTGTCTATTCCTAAGAAGAGCAAATCACTTATTTTCGAGTCCCTGCGTGGTTAAGGAAATGCTGATTCGCTTTTTACTTTTAAGGTTATGCCTCTTGTTCTAAATTTATTAGGAAAAACAGCCGGGATATACAGTGTGTGGATTTGTTTGGCTTTGTTTCATGTCTCCAGTTAACCTCTAAGCAGAAGAGAGTCTTCGCTGCTTTTAAAGGATTTACGCTTTTGCATTGTATTGTACCTCCATAGGTGTTTTCCAGTGAATTCAACAAAGGAGCTTTTCATACTCCATGGACAAGAACTTTTATTTGCTCTTCCTAGTCTTTATTATATTTTGTCACAATTTGAATCGGGTCACAAATGTCACCTTTCAGGATTTCCAGCAAAATGTAATCTTATTTTCATTTCCCAGCTTCCTCTTTTAGTTATTCTTACCACTCTTTATCAAAGAGTGAATATGAGACACTTATTACCTTGGACTTTTTTTAAGGCGTGAATGCACAACACTTCCATCTAGTTTCAAGTTGAAACTGTTAAGGGTGAAGGCTACCCAGTAATATAAATCAGTCGCTTCTCTTTTGGCACCTACAGCATGATTACTACTCAGTGCAGAGGTAGGCTTAAAATTAGGCTTTCTATGTGTAAGGACAGGGTGCATGGTTTTTCTCTTCCTTCCCTGATTACGGTAATGGAAACACCAAACTGAACCTCATCAGAGACCCAAATTCAGATTCCTCCAATGAAACACAAATCTCTGCAGGCTGTCTGGAAAGGCCACACATCTAAATTGCATTTTTACCGCACAACACATCGGAGCCGAACACACTTCACACCACTTCCGTGTTCTGAATGCAGAGAGGACGCTTTGCTGTATGTGATGAGATTTTGATACGAGTATGTGTGTGATACATTCCTCTATGTTTGTGTATGCATCTGTGGGTATGCTCGTCCGCCTGTGGATGAGACGATTTGTGCAAGTTTTTGTTTGCATGTTGCAAAGTGTAAAAATCTCACTTTGTGGAGTGCGATATGCTGAGTGTGCCCCCAGCAGTAGGAGATAATGGCAGCAGACAGAGGCTAATGTACAGTCCTATAAACAGTAATGGATCCTGTGGGGATACAGAGCTGATATGAAACTTGTAGGCCACTCTCTTGCCGTATTGCCGTAATATGGTGCTGTCGATGCAGTACATGGCACATGATAGGCAAGAATATTTAGAGGAACAGCAGGATTATGACATGACTATATTAAAAAGACATTAGGAAAATATGACCCAGGCGCTAGGAGAGGCTCAGTGCTGAGATGCAGTCCCTTTGTCATTACATGGAACATCATTTTTGGATTTTAATAGTTGTGTAGGAGATAGGATGTGAAATGATACTGATTCTATCAGTCTCTCCCATAGAACTGTACCATTAATCCAAGTGTCCATACTTTATTTCACCTATTAACAACACAATGACAGACAAACTGATGGAATACAAAGCCTCTGGTATTCTTTTTATGTATTTCACAGCAAACCCTGGGCTTTACATACTCTGTGATTATAGCAAAAAAAAAGTTATGATAATGTTTAGGGTATTCAGGGACAGTGGTGCTCGCATGGCCAGAAACGCCATTAATCATTCTGTCGGGGATGGAGGGAGGC
>OMNN01028391.1:0-11303 GCA_900302755.1 Chromis chromis | reverse complement strand
TGCATGTTTTAGATGTTTCCCTCTTCCAACACACCTGATTCAAATGATCAGCTCATCATCAAGGTCTGCAGAAGCCTGATAACGAGCCTGATCATTTGAATCAGGTGTGTTGGAAGAGGGAAACATCTAAAACATGCAGGATAGTGGCCCTCGAGGACCAGGATTGCCCACCCCTGCACTAGATGGTCTAAAAAGCCCCTGCACATCTAGTCTACTTACTATATATGTGTTGTGTATGATATCCATAACCCCTGATGATTCAATTTGTAAGGAACTTAGCAGAATATTGCATTACACCCTTATTTTAAGGCACTTTTAGGGACTTATAGATTCACAGAAGGTGGCTCATTTGTTACTGGTTGTCCTGCTGAGTGAACACATTGTTCATCCTATTTTCTTCTTCTTCTTAGCTTCCATCAAGTCGGTTCAGGTTCGTGTCGTGGCATCGCCTGGAGCAGTGTGATGTCACAGGTGACCAGCTGACCTGCCCCAGGGTTAGAGAAGGTGTGTGTATAATCTGAGAAATCCAGCAGTGTTACCTTTGCATATCAAAAATATATGCAGCCACTGTTGCACTTCCTGTGAAAGAATAGAAGGGAGTACAGTTCTATAACTTATGCACCCACTGCTGCACTGTGGTTTCTTTGTTCGAAAGTATTTGTTAAAAAAAAAAAATTGCTCTTGTAGGAGAAAAAAAGAAGCAATGAATCGTACAACTGGTTTGGTGTTATCCTGGAGTGGCCTGAATTGCTAAAGCTGAATTTTAAAAGGGACTTCTACAAAGAGCCCTGCTTAAATTTAAATGATTTGAACTGAAAAAGAAGTCATCCAATACGCTGTGTCTCTTAGATTTTTGTGTGGCTTTCATTTCATGTAGTCGTTGAAGAACATCCATACTGTGACTAAAAGAAATCTGAAACAATAACTGTTAAAACTGTACGCAGAATTAGGAGTTGTATTTTCATTTTCACCTGATTAATAACAATTATGAGAATATTCTTTCATACTTGTTTGCTTTGACAATATGATCCATAAGGGCCGTCAGAAGAGGAGCCGTGTCTAAGAGAGGGGGGTGACATCAGTTTGGAGAGACGGAGGAGGAGGAGGAGAGACGAGGAAGGGCAGAGATGGGAGGAGAGACTGCAAGAGAACTGGGAAAACTGTCTGGTACGTTAGCAGGCTGGATATGTGTGGGCGTGTGTGATGTTAAAGATGTACAGCACAGAAGAATAACACTGACATAGATTCAGGGAGGGAAGAAGTGAAGGTGTAAAAATGAGATGAAGACCCTGATGGTTCTACAACCTGTCTCTTCTCAGGAGTTAAATCTGTCCTACCAGGACCTGGGGGATCCCTTCCAGAAGGAGAATTTCCTTCGGATTCTCCGCCGGTTGATTCGCGTGGAGAAACTACAACTGATTGACAACTCTCTCACCAACCTGAGTTCTGTACGCTTGCCAAGGTAGAAACTACATTACTCAAGCTGCACCACAACTCCCTCAGCTGGTAGACAATTTGCTCAGCTCCCTGGAGACAAAAAAATATATAAATATGAAATATTTAATTCAGAATGCTAATAAATCTTTCAAGAAGTCTCAGATAGAAATATACAAATCTGGTTGACATTATTCATAACTGCTTTATTGAATGCGTTCAGCCGTTAAAATGGAGATAAATGTCTTGTCAAGTAATATTACATTATTCCATTACCTCATGAATCTAGTTTTTGGCTACTTACTCCAGACTGTAGGCTGCATCTGCGTATGCTGTGCATGAGTTTTGATACAAGTATTTCCCAAATGACATTCTGGCAGCTATTGAAACTCACATCACACTGTTTTAAATGGTTTCATTTAAAGGTATAATTAGACATAACAGTTCAGTGCTTTTGAGCAACTATCTTAAGCCTCTCGATCACTGCTGTTCTTTGGTTCTGTCAGTGATGTCTGCTATTTCTGGTAAAAACGTGGGAGTTGTCAGACTTTTCTTAAAGCTGATACACTCTAGAAGTGGTTGTCAAATTGTGTGGCAGGCTCTCTGGGGGAGCACAGAGCTGCTGCACAGGGGGGAGTGAAGACCAGGGAAAAAATATGAAACCAAGAAGAATGAATATAATTTATGGAGGAAAAATAAACAAGTTTTCTGATGCTATCTGATGTCATTAGTCACTTCCCCTTTATCCATTAATGAAGGTGAGGGGTTGTGAACTTTTTTCTAAACTTCTAAAAGGGACCTGTCAGAAAGAGTTGGAGAACCACTACACCATAGCAGCTGTTTAGCTTAAGGTGGCACATTTTTGTGCTAACTTGTGTTTCCTTAAGGGTCTCCAAATTTATCAACATTTCACATATGTGTCTTCCAGTTTTTCACTTCAAAATACTGCAAGGATGGTTCATTTCACCATGACCGTATACTCTATTGTTTTAGGGCTGTTGTAAACAAGCTGTTTTGCTCTGAAGATGAATGAGCTGCTGCTGTTTCCACCACCCTTAGGAAGAACATGCTGTCTGTGTAGCTGGACAGCTTTTGTTTAGTTAGGCGTTACATAGCACCTGGATTGAATTCTTACTCGCTCGTGAAGCTGGGAGGCTATCTAGTTGTGGGGGGGCTTGAGCAATGGCAGAAGTAAACATCTTTATATCTTAACAGCTTTTATTTTACACCTTCAAATGTAAAACACAATTTTCAAAAAGTTGATTTCCTTGTCTGTTATTTTATTCACCACTGTATACACTTGTCTGTTGGGAAAGCGGTACCATAACCATAACTGCATACTTTTGTTTCCCCTTTAGATGCTACCACAAATAGAATCTTCTCCTAATGTTTTCTGGTGCTTTAATCACCCTCACCAAACACAGTCGCATGGCAACAATCACAAAAAGAAAGCTAAGCGATGTTTGTGTTTCCTTTGGGCAGGTGCAGAATGCTAAACCTGCACAGAAACCACCTGGTGTGTCTGCGTCAGCTGCCAAAGCTCCCAGCGGTGGAGCATCTTTGTCTGTCTGAGAATGCCATCGGCTCCCTGGGGGGACTGGGAGCTCTGGGGAACAGCCCGCTGCGCTCCCTAAACCTGACCCGCAACCCAGTAACCTTCACTCAGGACTACCGTGCACGGTGAGAAGGCTCAGATGATAGGGAGTGGGGATGTATAAATACGTAAAGAAGAGGGCATCCTTTTCCTTCATCTTCATCATTCTCTGTCTCTCCGTCTGCAGTGTTTTCTCTTGTTTGCCAAAGCTGGAGGTCCTGGATGGAATCCCCAAGCTGCCAGAAGACTCCCTGCCTATCAGAGTACAGTTCCCAGAAACCACCAGGATGTGTAACATTTTATGACAATCATCCATGGATGGATGCGTACAGAGGCAGTTCTGGCAATCCTACAGCACTTCAGCAGAGTACTCCACACTTGGAAACTGCAATGACGGCTATAGAGATCTCCTCAGAGGAAAGTCAGCTGGGTAATGTTTTGCTCTGCTATTCAGTAACAGTATTTACACAAACTGTCACAACTGTTGCCACACTGACAATACTGTTATAGTATTGCAATGGTAATGTGCAAACTGGTTTCATGTCAGGCACAAGTATATTGCTGATATTTTTAAATTGATTTTTTTTGTATATCCTTTACAGGTATTTTGATAATAAATAGAAAACGCCATAAAATGTTTTTGTTATTTTTTTAACACCTATTTGTATTCAGTTTTAACTGAATATGGTGCAGTGCAGAGATACATATTGAATGATGATGACAAACTTTGGCTTTGATGGAGAGGAAAGAGAGGAAGCTAATCAGATTGCTACATGACTCATCTCTGCTGGCTCGACATCTCTCAGGACTTTGCTGAGCCAACACATTCACTCTCTCTGCTACACACTGCACCAAACATACATAGAATTATTATTATTTTTTTTAGATCCGACTGTCTTGATGAGCAGAATCACGATCCCATTCAACCAAAAATGTTGTTTCTTTTCTACGTGTAGATTTAACTGTTTTTAATTGGTAACCCTTTACTTGACAAGTGTAATATATGAGAAGAAAAACAGGACATCCGCTTTCGAGGCTTATCAAACATTTAGTGTCCAGACTCCCTTGGATAATGGCCTCTTGTGTCCTCAGACTGACTGGGTAATGACCCATGAGCTTCATGCAGTGAATCACACACACACTCATACATGGACACACAAAACATGTACACAAAAAGTAATCCTTGGTAGCCTGCAAAGCACTCAAACTGTCAGGATTTAATACCCGCTAAAAGTGTGTGTGCTCTTGATGTGGATTGATGAATACAGCAGATCGCTCACATAAAGTAGTGTAGCAGAGTTCACACCTTGGATGTATGAGGAAGGAGCTAATACATCCATGGGTTACACACATAGCTTCTCCCATCGTTGATTTATTCATACGTTGCAGCAGGATATTCTGCTTTGATAATGGTTTCATTTTCAGCCTGCACCTGCAACATAAACACACTTTGTTATCTGATATAGCAGAACACGAGTATGAATACCGACACATATGCACCCCAGCAACCACCAATGCATATAAACATGGATCCAGTAGGAGCTGGAGGCACACAGGCGCACATGAACAGCACTAGCATCCTCTTTTGCTCACAGTAATACAGAGAAACACAATTTAAGCAGCTGATATCTCTCTAACAAGCATACAGCCAAGCACAAACTACCAGTTACATGCCTCATTGGGGTTTGTTTAAGTGTGGAAGATTGTTTGTGCAATTGTGTGTTATGTGCACCGAACTAAGTCTCCAGCTGATGAATGAGAGATCGTTACTGCGGCAGAGAGGCAGTTTAATGAGCTCACTGGATCCTTCTGTACTGTAAACAGGATCCAGGTCAAGAGGAGAAGCCAGTCTCTTTAACTGATGGTTTAATGGGGTTATCAATTATCCTTGCAGCCCATTTTGATGTCAGGATTTCTTCTGATGTGGCAGTAAAATAGAAGTTCGAGGTGATTTTCTCCCCCCCCCAAAAAATCGTGGGTGGAAAAAACATAATTTCATAGCTTAGAGCTTCAACTTTCAAGTAAATCTTGCAGTGGTGTTAAATGGAAGGTTTGATAATGGGTGGCAATCGTGTGGGCATTCGTCTCAAGATAGATTCTGGCTCTAGGCAATCGACACGTTAAAAATTATTCATGCCTGGTAATTCACCCATGAAATGACTGAGGGAGCACAAGAACGTGAGCAATGTGGAGGAGTTAACATCTTTGCCATCGCTTGTCACTGTAAAAAATATATGTGTGTGTGCGTCTCCCTGTGGCCTGCTATTAGCACAGTAATGAGACACCTGTTACTGTCGTACTCCTCCAGCATCCCACAGTCCCTCTGGGGAGATCAACAATCGCACAACAGCAGAGGGGATGATGACAGGGAGAGGGAGGAGGGCATTCGCGATAGGCAGGGAAGGAAGAAACGGAGAGGAAACACAGGGATGATGACAGGAGCGTAGAGCCGAAGTAGAGACTGAGAGGAGGAGGGATGATCTGATTGAGACTGTGTGCTGGGGACAAATGTTGTTCATTAGAGGTAATTGTCTTTCTCAGTCAACCCCCTCTCGTTTGATTTTCATTTCATCCTGATTTGTCGGTTCATTTCCCTTGTGAGCGAGTTCACACACACACACACACACAATCTTCTCACCTCTTCGTTCGCAACCAGAAAGAGTAGATAAGGAACAGGGTTGGTGGGATTTATACTGGGGAACATTCGTGGCTCGCAGTGCAGATGTGAACTACTGAGCGCCCATGATATGTTAACTCAACAATGAATATTTATGATTTTTCTCCCGTCTGCTTGATGCATATTTATAACCATCTTGTCTCTGTTTGAAAGTAGACTTGTCAGCTTAAGTTATGAGCTTGCTGCCAGTCAAGAACACATCCATCTAGCCGTTTTATTAGTTGTGTCAGGCAACCACAACAATACCAATAAACTAATAAATTGCTCCAGATCTTTCGGTGCAGACTCCCCATCAACAGTTGATGAGATCTTCATTCTTTGGAAAGTATTTATAGCATGAAGCCGAGAGCATTCATAGGAATAATGTTGAATGATGGCTTTCGTCTGAGTCCACTAAAAACGCAGTACTGTTCTTAGTATGTCTGTGGTAAAAAGATACCATAAACATTAGTGAGCTCCATAAACTTCTCAGCACTTGACAGAAAAACATAATGTCACGGCTCAGAATTTAGCACTTGAGAGCTAAAGCAGAGAGCGTGAAGACAATCTGGCGAGTTGTAGCTCATATTACTGGAGGAGCGGGAGTATATATACCGAGGGAGTTAATCAAGAAAGTGGATGCAAGTGTGCACACAAGTGGGGAAGATCAGGTGATTGAATGGCGGGAAGACAGCACAGGTGGGAGTGTCTGGGTCTGAAATGACAGGAGAGTTAGTAAATGGAAAAGATTGAGTGAATGAAGTGAATAACAATGAGAAGCGTGACATCTAATTTCTACTCAATTTTGTTGGAGGAAGTGTTACTTGGACTGCAGTACCTCATATTCTTTTCTCAAGTCTGTGAAAGGGAGGAAGGGAAAAAGTAAGGGATGTCCCGATCCGATTTCAATAATTCGGATCAGAGCCCATCAAGGTATTTTTTGAAAACTGATCAGCATTGGCTTTAGTGAGCATGAACCTAAGCTTAATCCTTTGTTTACGTCCGCTCGAACATAGGTGTTGTAAAACGACAGCATAAGTTTTCTTCTTCTTCGGATTGGGACCGTCCCTAGAAGAAAGATCTCCCCACAGCTGGTAGACAATGTCCTCCAATCAGCTACAACATTAAAACCGCTGGCAGGTGAAGAAAATAACATGGATCATCTCGTTACAATGCAACGTCCTGCTGAGAAACTTTGGCAAATTCCACCCACCTAGACATTGTCCCAGAGAAAAACCTGCACAGATGTCATTAGATAGACTTGCCGTTTCCTCTAAAACCCTTCCCCTAGGATATTCATAGCATAATGCAGCACCTGTCATGCTGAAGCAAAATGTCACTTCATTGCCGAGTCATTCCTGGCAAGTTTCATTTTTTACTCTCAAGTTTTCTTCTCATACATGATTGACAGATGCACAGTAACCCAATTTTTTATCTGTCTTTTTTATCAAAACCACCCTAAAATGAAGTGTAGGGTCTGTATTTTTACACTTTGACTTGACTGAAGACTGATTCCTGTCACCTTTAAATTACATCTTCCAAATGCTAAAAGTACAGAATGAGACAACACAATCACGATTAACTGAAATCCTTTGACCTCTTTATTCCACACACACCATTCAGATGACAAACAAGGTTCAATACAATCAAAACCCCACTTTTTTTGTATCAAATATAACCGGTGTAACAAATTTACAAATAGACAGCATTTCATTTCACTATACATTGTACAGTAGGCTAAAGTTGCTGCAGTAAAATGCATTATGTTTGTGAATTTAATTCACACCAGCAGATGACATGAAATGGTTCACCACTGAAGCATTATACAAGAGCTGCAGCACTAACTGGCATGCTCTTCTCTCTCCTGTCCTATTAAAATGCTTTACCAGATTTAAAATGACTACGACCTAAAAGAGGTTTCCAAGAACGGAAAGGCACATGTCAGTGTGACACTGAGAGCAAAGAACAGCTTCACCTCAAATGTCACTGTGATTGGCATTTGCAGAAAGATCTGGTGAAAATGTTCCTGTAGATCAGCCTCAAGAAGTTTGTGAAAGTCGTTGTGACATAAACTACTTCAGTCAGGGGGAAAAATAGAAATGCTGCACCTTATACGATTGTCAGAGTTGTTACCATCAACAATAAATAACAGAAAACGACTTGATCGATTGGAATGCAAGATGTAAATTAACATTTGAGCTCTACAAAGAATAAAACCATCATACATACATATAGAGGCCCACACATGAGGACATTTAGAATAACATAATTTATCTTTGCTTTCTTTACACATACTCAAAGACAGCACATTGATAAAAATACATTCTCTTTTTGACTGCTGTTAAAACAAAAAACAGAACCAGACAGGCAATCAGGCAGACGTGCGAGTAGACAGAAAAGCCAATGAATAAAAAAAATATACAGTATATATCCCCTTTGCGCCCTACAAGTTGTGTCCTTTTCCACAGTGTAAGCTGATCCGTTCCAACCCCACAGTGTTTGGAATAGCATCCCCATCTTCCAGGCATGGTATCTGGATTTTCCTAACTGGAATTCTGAATGGATGGTTGGTTTTATTCCTTTGAGAATCAAAAAAAACCAAACACCTCACTGGCTCTACAGGCAGCCAAAAAAAGCCACTGCAACTGGTCCATGTTCACACCCGTCCTACATTTCTGCCCTTGGTTGGTTGATTGGTTCCCTTGTCTCGACCAGCTGTATCCTCCTCTACCTCCTCTTCTTCCTCCTCCTCGTAATTCTCTTCCTCATTATTGTTCATGCCATACCAGTGAAAATGAGACACGTCAGAAAAACAAAACTAAGCTGTCCAACATGGAACACCAACATGCTAAAACAACCATTAAAAGTTTACTCAAGATGCACTTTTTTAAAGTTTTCTCTGGTGAATTATCAGAAAACAGAAACACACCCAGGGTACCAATGTTGGTTTCTATGACTCTGTGTCATAGACATTAAACTGCTGCAGTTTTACTGTTCAAACTATGATACATCCTATAATACTGATGCAATGTCTTTCGATTATGACACCTGGAGTGGATGTAAAACTGATTGGGATGTAGTTTTTAGCAGAACTCAAATATACTTTTCATCCCTAAAAAATTCACGTGTCTATCTGATGTACTGATGAAGTTATGAGGCTTACAATTATTGAGAAGGGGTCATCCCTATGTTCCCCATTTATTTAAAAAGGGTCCTATGTTCCCCATTTATTATTATGTTCCCCGGTCGCAATACATACTGGGGAACATAGGACCCTTTTTTAGAAAAAGGGTCCTTTGTTCCCCGGTCCCATACAAAACGGGGAACATAGGACCCGGGGAACATAGGACCCGGGGAACATAGGACCCGGGGAACATAGGACCCAGGGAACATAGGACCCAGGGAACATAGGTACGCTCCCATTGAAAAAGTAACACTAATAAAAAAAGCACCAAATTTGGACCCAGTTCTTATATGCCAGCTCTTATGCCAGTTCTTATTAGCGTATGCTTTTAATTGCGACTTACAGGTTAATTTATTTGAATTCTCAAGGAACCAGACCATTAAATTAGTAAAATAAAATGACAAATCACCCAAAAAATTGGCCGCCATAAATAAAAACTGGCAACAGATACAGCCAAGCCGACAGCCGGTTTATTCATCCCAAACCCTGCTTTGAGCACCGTCCATTACGTGGATGACTATAACCACTCCTTGTGCCAAGACCAAAGACTAAAACCTGTTAGACCAGGAGTATTTTGTAAAGATCCTCATGAGTCTATTTTGTTTTGATAATGACTGGGTTGGTAGGATCCCTTTTTTTTCCTGATGCGAGTCTCAGGTCTGAGGGTCAATATGTCCAGGAACACAACTGCTCTAAATGGACCCGAGCGTGAACAATATCTATCATTATGTGCAACGTTACAATCACTGTGAGAGAACACGACAAAAGGTGAGAGGGAGAAGGTGAACTTTGAGTGGAAGGAAAAACTGAGATTCTTGTTGAGTTGAAGGATTAAAAGGAGGTAAAAAAATCTGCTGGAACATGAGGTGCTTGGGTTCTTTCTCTGTTACGTCGACTACAACGCATAACTATCACCATTGTTGATTCATCTTTTGATAATTTTCTCGTTTGATTGATTAGTTGTTTGGTCTATAAAGTGTCAGAAACTCTGAAAGATGTCAATCAGTGTTTCTTAAGTCTTGTTTTGTCCAGAACCCAAAGATATTCAATTTGTCGTCACAGTGGAGGAAAGAAACTAGAAAATATTCACATTTTAGACGCTGGAATCCGAGAATTTAGACAGTTTTCTTATTAAATAATTACTCAAACTGATTAATCAATTAACAAAACAGTTAACTGTAGCTCTACGGAACTTTGGGTTGAGTTTAATTATCCTATTTAGGTCGGGTCTGATTGCACTTAAGAGTCCTTTCTTGTTTTAGGTATATATTTTATGGGTCTGTTGTGAAGACCTTTCAATAACCGGTCAATCGGTTCAAGACTTGTGTATCATGTCGGGGAATAAAAACTGAAAACGCTCCTTTTAAGACACACTGCTTCCCAGCATTGGACGCTCCATCGGTATTGGACTTGGCGGTGTCATGATAGATAATTAATAGGTATATATTCTACACCGTCCTACAACGGCGCAAACATTGGCCAAACCTGATCAGATGAACACTTCGAACCATTTTAAACCAAACTGACATGGCGGCTCGATTGGAAACTTTGGTTTATAATACAAAAACAATTGACCAAAAGAGGTTTCTGAAAACATTTGAGAAGAGAAATAAGCTGGGACTTACTGAATCTGTTGTTGCTTTAGATCAACAACTAGAACTCAAAGCATTTTTAGTAGATTGACACGATTCTTTCTTTATGTCCGCCGTCCCACAAGCATAAATGATACTGCAAATTTAGAATAACTTAGTGGATATTTGTCCTGTGCTGATTACACCATTTTTAGTCAGCGGACACGTGATTTGAGTTGCAAAGACAACTTTATCACGTACGCCGCACTGGGATATAGAAGCACTGCCCAAGTTGATCCCAGTTTGTCTTAAACACTTTCCGGAGGTCATTAAGCATCACAGAAGTCTTTGTCATGGTGGTCTGTCGCTAGCTAAAGCCCAATTTATGGGTTTTGTGTTTGCATCTACAGAGGTATGCATTTTGTCATCTACCCAAATCTACGAGGCACCAAATTTGTGACATCTAAGCATGTGCCAGGAAAACAAGTGGTGATCTATGCAAATTTGGAGAAGAAATCCCAAGTTTGTTACGAGAATATTCTCGATCATCCATACCTTTAGAATTGATCATTTAAAGAGCTGTAATTGAAGTAGTGGCTGCCAGACTATAGTTTGTTCATGCTTTCCATCTACGGCAGCCAAATCCAGTAAGAAGTCCTAATTTCTCTAGAAATCCTAGTCTATGTCGGGGTGGGAGCGTACTTATGTTCCCCGGGTCCTATGTTGCCCGGGTCCTATGTTCCCCGCTTTGTAAGGGACCGGGGAACAAAGGACCCTTTTTCTAAATAAGGGTCCTATGTTCCCCGTTTTTCCTACAAAGGGTCCTATGTTCCCCGGTCGCAATACATACTGGGGAACATAGGA
>OMNN01028389.1:0-20119 GCA_900302755.1 Chromis chromis | reverse complement strand
GGGTAATTGGGCTGTGCAGTTGTGCGCAGACTGTGTAAATAGTCAGTAATGGTTGTGTGTTAATGTGATGTCTATTGTTTGGCTGTTCGGGCCATGTGCAGCAGGGAGAGCTGTCGTGCATCGCCTCATGTGTGTGCGTGTGTGTGTGTGATGTTATATTTTGGGGCGCTGCGTTGTTTTTGTCACCGATGGCCCACAGTGATGTGTTATTGTCTTGTGCCCCGTTTAGGGAAGCGGTGCTGGAAAGCCAAACACTGACTTCTCTCCCGGTTATAGACCACTCCCTTCATCCGCCGACAGAGGGACGTCCTCCACGGTGACTGGACCTTCCAGAGCCCCTGCTCCACGCACACCATCAAAGTAATTATCACTGCAATGATATAGAACTTGACGGTTTTATGAGGCCACATGCTGCGCGTTCCTCTTTCATATGCGACTGATAATTGGGTGAAACATGTATAATTATCCAATGGCTGCTCTTGAATCCCTGCCAGAGGGGACAGAGCTCAAAAGATTAGTTAATTAATTTATTAATTGATGGAATATTAATTGGAAGCCATTTTGACAGCTGATTAACTCCAAAATTCCAGTTCCTCCATTGTGATGATTTTCTGTGTCTTCATCACGGTAAACCTGAATAACAAAAGAAGCTATTTGGTGATTGGGCTGTAGGTGTGCATCTTTTCTCTGCTTTCAGATAATTGGATCAAGCAGAAATAATCAACAATAATGAAAATACTAGCAGTCTCATGCGTGGATAAGGGTTAATTCTTCCAGCAGTGGAAAACAAGTGTGCCATTATATAATTTATTCCTGCAGCCACCACACTGAAATCTATGTTAGAATTTAATCTTCAGTCATGCCAGTGTCTGAGGTGGACATATATTCAGTTTACATAACGCCAACGCTGGTTTATTTGTCAGAAGTTAAGAGAGAGTCGGCAGGGAGTTACATTACATATGTATTTACGGCAGACAGCCACACCATCGGGTCAGGTGCGTTTTAGTGGCGCGCCTCTAAATTTATCTGATGCCAGTTTGTAATTTTAGCTGGCCAAAACCCTCTCAAGTCTTGTCCTGTCTCTGGCCCAAAGCATGCTGGGAAACATCATCCACCATTTCACATCTGAAGGCCTCCAGTGTGGTTGAAAAGGTCCAGAACTCTCCAGCGCATGATCACATTGTGTTAGGTTAAAAGCTCTGAGGTGCTTTTATTAAACGCATGTGTGGCTTTTAAAGTCAGTTACAGTTGATTTGAATCACTTCTTTTTTTTATTTACACAGGTGGCAGGTAAAGATCTCACCAGACGGGTTTTAGATCAGATAATCTCGTCTTTTGCTGTGAATCTTAAGGGTTGCCTTACACTTCTATAGATATATCACCAAACTATTTTACTTATTCTTCAAGTAGCATCAGTGTAATTCCTTAAATTCTACATCATATACATTTTTGAAACTAGAGACCATCCTGCACCCATAGATTCAAGTAGATTAGAGCAAGAGTACTATTTACATTAAAATATGTGGTGGAAAGATCCCACTGATTCATTGTAAAAGCTTGTGTGTTGCTGCTGCTGCTGCTTATCCATGTGGGTGTTAAATGGTTTAAATAGTGCCAAATTTAGTTTAATTACAATATTTTGTATTCAGGTTTATGCGCTTGACACTTAAATGTCTGTACACATGTGCACTAGTGTATGATTGACTGTCTACGTATACAAAAAGTAGAGTCAGCAATACTAAGTTTTTGTTTTTGTTGTTGTTTTTCAAATTCTGCTAGTATCTCCTCACGGTCCGCTAGCTCTCCGTTCTGTGTATGCCTTGAAAAAAAATCCAGGATTTGTACACAGCGTTGGCTCCGTTAAAGAGAAACAAACAGAGTGACTCGGACTGATTCACACAACACTGTTGAAGCGTGTCCGGTGCACGTTAGCGCTTGTGCACGGGACAGTTGGGAAGGGAGGTGAGATGAGGGGAAATGGAACAGTGGCAGCAAGAGGGATGGAAAATCGGACACATGCTAAAATCAACTACCTCTCTCTAGAATCACAGACTCCACCTTTAAATGCAGTAGTCAATGAAAAATGTTCGTAAAGGGACAATAAAGTGTATTTTATCATATCATATTAAGATGAAGTACAAAGTATGTAGAGTGCCACAGAGCAAAAGCCAAACCTATTTGTGTAGCTACAGTTTCAAAGGACTTCACGACAGTTACAGTTATGAAAACAAATGACTACAGCACCTCCTAAACCGCAAAACCTTCACCTATGTCTTCCCACTACATTTCCAAGCAGTGCACCAAATGTGTTTTCCTTTGTATATACTGGGTTATACCATCATCCAAATGTGACAGGCTGTAACGGTAGTTCTGCTGTCAGAGTTGTTCAAGAGAAACCTAAATCCCCCCAAAAATGTATGCATGTATAGCAACACAAGAAACCTTTCTTTGCTCAAGATACTTTCACTTTCCTTACACCTTGATTTATTGCATAGGTGTGGCATGTACTTCTATACATTCCAGACTGTTTTGGTTCTTCAGGTTTTTTTGGTTCTTCAGGCTCTTTGCTTCAGCACATTCAATTTAAGATACTAATGGATGCAACGTTTAAGTGCCAACTCTCAGCTTTAGTTTGTGTGTGTTTGCGTCGATATTGAAAAAAAAAACTGTCTGTGAGATCTAGTTTTTTCAGCATATAGTGTCCATATTGCAACGGTCCGCATGTAATTGGACACTTGGCTGCTAAATGTTTCTTGGGCAGCTGTGTGCCGTTTAAACGTTAGTTCACGCTGCAAAGAGCTCACATGTGGCTCCGAATTGATTGAAGTGACCTGGTTTGCCGAGGAGCACAAGTGTTGTAGATGAGCGGAAAATCTGTTGCATAGTGATGAAAAATCTCTTTATGACTGCACAGCGAGTCAATACTGCTGTCTGAGATGGAGGCGTACACGTTTCCTAGTCAACAAAAAGAAGAGCAGAAACAGTGGATTCCCCACAACATGCAAACAGAAAAGGCGAGGATGTGGCTCAAAGAAACATCTGAAGAGAAAGCTGTAGAGTTCTGTTAGAAAGTTCTCTTGATTGATTAAAAAATCCAGGAGAGAAGGAAAAGGAAAGTGGGAGAAGAAAGGACACAGCTAATTAAACATAGACTGTATATTATCAATATGTACACTTTAAAATGCCAGCTGTGCCCTTGAGGTGGACATTGTTCACTTCAGCTGCCAATCACACTTAAAACTGTTATGTCTTGATGATTAGACCTGTACCAAAGTAACAGCGTGCCATGTTGAGACAACAAAGTGCGAATAAGTCTTTGACACACTAGCAGTTTTAATACAGTTGTCCTCGGGCCAGCTGGGGTGTGATTGCACTCTGTGGAGGAAGTGTGTGTGCGTGTGTGTTAGCATTTTGACAGTTGTGTCAACACTTGGATGTCTGAGCAGGTGTCAGTGGCCAAGTGCTGCTCTGACTGCCGCGCAACCGAGCCAAAAGACGCCCATCAGTTTGGTCCGCACCAAGATGTTCTTTGTGTGCGTCTCGGTCAAAATAAAAAAAACAGCCGCGCTAATGTCAGTAGAGCAGGTAACTATTTCCACAATGTCAGCTGTCAAACCACCTCTCACATGACAGGCCTCTCATTGGACGCCGTCTGTCAGAGCACCTGTGGACTGTCAGTCATCGCAGCTGGGACGGGCTAACAGAAGCTGCTGTGAGGTATTGTCAGTTATGAAGTGTTCTCTTGAAAGACAAACAGTCATTAGGCATTTTTTTAAATAATTATATTCCTTTTTATAAATAATACAGCTATAATCAGAGCAGCACTTACTTTCAACTAGTCATCTAACAGTTATATGTGACATATTGACCATAAGCTATCTCATCTGATCTGTCAGATATTTTGCTCTTGAAGAATGCTACATATAGCCCTAATCCTGACTTTAACCCTTGCCCCCTTAATACACTGAGACTTAGGTAGAGTTCACGAGTAACTTAAGCTGAAGCTGCAGTAACAGAGATCTGCTAGATCAGAGTCATCTAGTATGTGCAGATTTCACTGTCATTTTGATTTTTGTTTAAAAAATTGCAACCAAAACAGTCATTGGTCTTTGAAACCCAATTAAAAATGGCCATTTATAAGGATGCTTTTCTTTCTTCTACTTTGTCTTATGTTGAAACCTTCACACAAAAACTACTAAAAAACAAATAGTTTTTTATATTTCTTGTGGTTTCAGTACATTTTCTGCTTACGGTTTTTACGCACGGGACTTCTGATGTGAGCTCATTTCACCAGCAGAGGGCAGTAGCAGCTCAAACACACTGGTTAGTTAATTGTGTCATTTGCCATCCACATAATCTTTGACTTGGCATGAATGTAATTAGTGCTGCTACACCAGCGGAGAACATATAATTATGTCAGACATTTATGTTTGTGTCAGATGGTAATCAAAGTGGAAACAGCACATTAAATGTAGGCAGAAAAGACACTGACTTATGTTAAGTGTTTAAGCCGCAAAAAATAAATCATAATAATAGTATGAATAGCTTTTATTTGGTTCATTTCATACAAAATGCAGTAAAGCAGAAAAACTAAATCAGTATCTGGTGTGACTACATTTTCAATTCAGTCAGGGATGTTGAGATCAGGGCTTTGCGGGGGCTGTACCGTCTGCAGGTTCTTAACATAAGTGCAGTACTGTATGCTGCATCCTAAACATGGTCTTGCATTAAAGCACATGGCTGATGAGTTCTTATTCAGGTGGTGCAACTGCAGGTTTAAACACCAGAGGTCTCTCCACACTTCAGTTTTACTACTGTTGCTGCTAAACCTGTCATAAGTAGCAGAATACCTGTGCTTACTTATCACTTATCACTGTAACATCATAATGTCAAAAGTAGCTATTGATGTTTGATAGACTAATTGGTCTTGTATGAGAGATGAATATTGCAGAGATGGAGTTGAAATAGTGTCCATCTTATGAAATAAATCAGAGTTGGCACAGTTTATAGAATTTGTAATATATCCCTCTTTTTTTATTTATTAATTTTCTCCCTTTGCTTTCCCCTTTCTCCTCTTAATTCCCTCTAATTTCAGCCTCCTTCCTCTAACTCTCTCCTTCCTCTTCCTTGCCTCTTCCGTTTTATGTTCCCGAGAGATCGTCTAAGTGGAGCAGTTTGGATTAAAACTGTGTCATTCAGTGACCTGATTCATTTTTCTGCCATTTTTCATCATGCGGGTGATTCCCTCTCTTGCACAATCACTACTCCTTGACATTCAGCGGCTTTAAGTGTGAAGTGCCATCTGTTTAAACTCTCATGATTAGTGGAGGCTAAGAGGTTCTGGAAAACCCTCAGAACAACCCGTCCTCTTAATTTATAAAAGATTAGGTCAACAAACGGAACAATGGAGCAACACTGTAATGATGTGATCCTGGACAATGACAACATGCTGAGTGTTAATTGTATTTTACAGAAGGACACCAGGGTTTAGTGCTATCATCCCCTGAACTCTCAATCTTGTCGTTGAAATTTCATTTCGTCTTATCTTGAACTTTCAGACAGCTCAATTAAAGCAACACTATATGACTTTTATTGAGCAGTGGCAACAGCGGCCTCTGTGGCCACAGATGGTAATTACAGGATGCTGGTGCAGTAAATTCTGCTGGGCTGTTTGTTAGCATTGAATAAACACTGAAGGATACTGGAATGCAGCCAATCAGTTGCTCATGCAAACACAAAACCTTCGTCTTAATACAAACCAGCAACTTTAGTGTCCACAGAAACAGGCAGCTCAGCGTTGCGTGAGATTCAGCTACCATTCAGCACTTCTAATTTGAGGATATTCAACTACGGCAACAAACAGTGAAGAAAGTAAAAGAATATTCACACACCAAACTGCCACTTTAAAACAGTAGAGAGCATTGTTAGAGGTTATATTGCCAGTTGAATAAAACAGATGCTATATTTTTCCACTGAGATGTCAAGCCATAGACTGTATATAAAAGACAGACATAGCCCCCGTGACATTATCCATTGGTTTGTGGACTCCCATTCTGAAGCCTCGAGTCTGGCATTTGGTGGTCGATATCTTGTTTTTGTTAAAGAAGACATAATGAGTGAGGAGTGGATTTGACTGAGAACTCAAGGACACTATGCATGCCCATATGGTAGCAACTTGTCAATCACAAGGTAGCCATTCCCTGAAGCATAATCTGCTTTATCGCCTATGTTATTCTAAATGGGACTATAATTTACAAAATGAACATCATGCTGTATTGAAGGAGACGTAAGATTAGCATTTGAGACCATAAAGTCATTAAGAAAATGTTTAGTGAGGTAAAAAAATAAAAAAGGGAGAAGTAGGGTCATCTTCTCATAGAATTCTATACAGTTGGACTTTTTGCAACCAGAGGAGTCGCCCCCTGCTGGCCATTTGAATGAATGCAGGTTTAAGGCATTACCACACTGGTTTTACTTTTCAGTAACGTCCATTGTCCAGCTCTTGTATACAGCCTAAGTATCTAGCTAGTGGTTAAACCGCTGTTGAAATGAGCTGACTTGACTTATGATCAGAATCTAGCAGGCCACCAACTCTGCTAACAAATATCAAGCAAGTGCAGTAACACAAGAAATAGCAAGCTAGCTCATATTACTCATTATTCCAACAGCGAGAAAACTAACTTGATGTCCGTCTTGCAGCATTTTAGTTCTCAAAGCTCTCGCCAACAACCTAAAGCCAGTTTGACGTTTAATCTTGTCCGACCTCTTGCTTGATCTCTCTTTCTTTGTCTCTTCTTTCTCCCTCAACATCCTTTTTGGTCACTTTGTCCCTGCCATGATGTTTGCTCTGAGAGTCATCTTCTTCTTTACGTTTTATGGTGGGTGGCATACAGTGTCAAGTTGATATTCTTACCAATAATATCGAGCTTGCATCTTCTTACAGCTAGCTGAAGAACGATTTGGTGCCCAGAAGATCATACCTGCTTACCCTAGTTATACTGTGAAAGAATAAGACCTTAGGGTGAATGAAAGAGGTTCCATTCTCCCTACTACAAGTCAGTGTAACATCAAAATGATTTTGAAGCAATTATTTTAAGGTAAAATAGTTACAAAATGTTGCTTTAATGTTCCATATCTTCTCTTCCCCACTTGATATTTTCCAGGGCGGTAAATGGCAGAACTGTTTCCCAGCATACACCGGACAGCACTCCACCTCACTTGGATGCCCACGCAGAAACATCCTCAGGTACTGATGTGGCATTTTCTCACTGCTCCGCCTCAACAACCAGTTTAATTAAGATATCATGAGCTAATTTCTTGTTATTGCTTTCTGTAGCACAACTTATATTCTTCCCAGAAGGGACAATTCAGTGAGTCTGACTAGTGTGTTCTTCTTTTCTGAGCATAAGATGCAGAAAGTTACACAAAAGCTCAGCATGTACATTTTCTATTAGCAGTGTGCAATTTCACTACATTTGTAGTCTGGCTCACTGGCTTTACATGTCGAGTATAGGTGAGCCATTTCTGCCCTTTCGCCTCCCCTGCAGCACTTTGCATCTTACCATTTCAGATCAGAGCTTGTGATTTATTTAGTACTTATAATCAGAATGATCATAAGGTGCAGCCAGACCATTCTCTGGCTCTCACACAATGCTGTGGAGATTTGGTTATGCAAGACAATACAAGTGCATTTGTAGCTGACTGTGCAAGATTTTGATTGACTGATTGGATTACTTAAGGGTCTTATACAAAATGGTGTTACAATACAATACATGGCAAAAAAAATAACCATAATAATCACATGACAAATCATAATGTACAGTTTTTTCAGATTCAAGAGAACATTTTTAAAGATGTCTCCACTTGGACCTACCTACTCTCTGTTTGCTATCTTACACTCTTCTCAAACAGTGATTCTTTAGGTGGCTGTTCACGAGACAGAGACACAAAAGGGAATTTTTCCTCAACACACCATGATTTCAAAAAACACTTTATGTCTGCCGCCCTCAGTTGCCAGGGGAAAAATAACAGCTCTTAACTGCTCATACAAGAATCTCTACCTTCTCTTTATTTTGTTTGCTGGATAGTGATACTGCAGTTTCAAACCTATTGTTATCTGTTATTATATGAGGTTAAATAGAACATTATTAAATAATCTGATATGAAAAGAACAGCTGTAACTTAACATGCTGGAAAATGTGCAAATCTGGATTCATAGTCTAAATTTCACCTGTAAGTTACTCTGAGGCAACCGTGTGACTTTTATAACTCCCAGGTGTTAAATTGCAGGCAGGTGCAATCTTTTGTTTGTCTGGAGACTGACAACGCTCTAACAATCCAAATTGAATGCACCACAGTGCCTTATTTTGTCGAACGTCTAGACAGAGCAACAGGGCTGAATTTCTTCAAGTTATAAGGAGACTAAACCAAGCTGTAAGGGAAGTTTTGATAGGATAAACAATGTTTTTTTCCTTGTTTGGTGTCCATATGGTGTAATCTCATGTACGTCCACGCTTCATGATAAAATCTGACCATAACCTGTGTTTAAAATAAGCCACACTGAATTTATACCTTTAGGGCATGCATTTATATCTCTCTTTTAGCCCAGTTTCACTGACAGAAAGACAACTATTTTCACAAACACCTGCCTTATGGACCTTAAGGTCATTAATCTGGTAAGGAAAAAGTGTAGACTGGCGGTCTAATTAATGTGCGATTCCTCCTCCCTGTAAGGCCTTGCTATTCTCTGCCTGCTCTCACGCAGTGGCTGGACCAGTGTTTTGTCTGCTGCTCTCGAGCCTTGTTAAAGAGGAGTCGGCTGTGTGGGTTCGTCCGGCGGTCTGCATCCATCCACCAGAGGTGAATAGAACATGAAGGGTTTAGTCAGGCTCAAGAGAGAGCATTCAGTAGGGGATGCTTCAGGCAGCGGAGACAGTATTTTCTGGGAGGGTTATCTCGCTCTGTCAGTCATCTGTATAATGTCCCTTGGTGGCCGTGTAATGGAAACAATGATACTGGCATGACCCTTGGTGGGGTTGTGAGCCTAGTTGGCATCTCATTCATACATTTGGGTGTGTAGTTTACCTGTTTCTTGTGCTATTTTGCTCCATCAAGGCCATCTGAGCATTTTAATTTAACGTTGTGTGATTGAATAGTGCTGCATATACTTTATATTACAAAGGTTTTCTGATATAAGGCAGAGATTATGGAGACTTTGGCCTCATGTTCTGCTTTCTAACGTGTTAAAGCCTGGGTATATTTCTTAGGAGGGTTGGTTGCTTTATTTTCTTATTGCACTGGATTTTTTTTTCTTCATGGTACTTGTGTATCATTGTTTGATGGAAGTCCTTTGAGGTTACCAAGGCAACAGTTGAATCCAGTTTCATTTTGGCTGTTCTTTCAATCTGTCTCACTTATTGCAGTTTGCAAATCCTCCAGCAGTGACCTCATAATTAGATTTGTCTTATTCATGCTCACAACTACAGAGTATTGGGGGCAAATTAATTCTTAACATTGATTAGTAGTTGAACAAAGAACCTCATAGAGTGACTTCAGTCTTTCCACACAGAAAAGGGAATCCTGTCGTTTCTATAGACTCGCAGGGTCATTGTTAAGGTTTTGTTTAAACAAGAGTGTGTCAGACGGGCATAATGGAAGGTGACAAAGGGAAAGTCTGGGAGCTCTGCCATGTTCAAGGTGGCCTCGGCCCAATCCATTAGGATAAATACAGCAGTTACTCCCGGCTTCATATAGTCAGCAGCCTCCATTTGACCCAATAAAGCACAAGACACATAGCTGTAATTTGGAGGTTCAGATATTTTTCAACCTTTTCTCACTTTGAAGAGGATTCCCATGTGTAAGAACCAAACATCTGGTGCAATCATGATATTTAAACTGGCAGAGGCACTGTTTATCACAGAGGCAGAGAAGCAGAGGACAGGAAACATCCAATGCAATGGTGATCTGTTAGACGAGATGTCACCAGGTCACAACCTCACTGACATCCTCAGCCACAATCGGCCGCAGAGCGTTTCTTCACTTTTATTACGAGTTGAGATTTACGTCCCTCTTGCTGTTTCTCCCCCCTTATCGCCATTGTCCTGAGGAAGGAGGAGGAGGAGTCACTGCGGGTTTGTGCAGAGAGAAAACACCTTTTAAAGGAGGGGATCTCAAGAAAGTCTGCCGCCCACACGAGCAGTTCACTTCCCATCCTTTATTGGTTCTGATCATCTTGCTCTGCTCCCTGCATGCCGTCTCTTCATTATGCATCAAATTAACATGAAATGAGCCTTTGTGCTGGTATTACTTGTAATGAACTATTGTATTAAGGATTCTGGTCTTGCGTTTTTGTTGTGGTGGTATTCATTCGGGCTCATTGGAGGATCAGTGAGGCATCCAAACCATCTAATTCAGTTTAATGTTTGTGTGTTTGAGGTGGGAGTACGTTTGATCATTGCAGCAGTCCATACAGCGTGCTAATGTGCCTGTGCTTTTAATTAGCACAGAGATGGAAAGGAGGGTTGCACAGCAGTCTATGGTTTTCCAGCAGCGGTATTGATATCAGTAGTGATTTCATATTGTCTCCACCATGCCATTTATCATGTCTTGCTAAAATGAACACAATCACAACACAGATAGGATTTTCCCACATGCTTGTGTGTTAGTAGCTTTTGTCTTGTTTACAGTGTGTGGGTTTGTGTATGCCTGTCAGTAACAGACCAGACATGTGTGTGTGTGTGTGTGTCTGTGCTAGTAGTAAGCGCAAAGCCGCAGTGGAACCCATCCTCTGCTCCCTCCCTGAGATGCCTTAGACTTGTAGTGAGGAGAGGAGCCGCAGCCCCTGACCACTCCTTCCCCTCCTGCAATTGGAAGAGCGAGGCCACCTCCCTCCCCTGCCTCATTGGTATGCATGCGGCGCAGTTGTGTGTGTGTATGATGAAAGGAAAGAGAGAGAGAGAGCGAGGTAGCAGTCAGTGCAATGGGATAGAGGAGAGCGAGGAGGAGGAGGAGGAGAGTGAATGAGAGCTGCTGGATCTGCCTTGCCTTGCCTGCGTGCCTGCCCGCCTGCCTGTCGTCTGCTGAAGCTGGGTTTACCACCGCGCCACGCTGTACTGGCACAGAGCAGAGTCACGGCCCGTTTGCACCGCTGACGCCACACTCAGCACCGGTTACCCCTCCATTGACACCACCAGCAGAGGAAAAACCAGGGACCAAGCAACGCCAGGCTTTCTCCATCAGCAGCAGTGGGGGGGACACATCAGCAGCAGCAAGGAAAACGGCCTGAACGCTACAATTTAGGCACCAGCTGCTACCTAACCATATCCCCCCTCCACCTTATCCCCATCCTTACCAACACCACCACCACTCCTCTCTTGCTCCTCCCTATGTCCTTGTCCTCGGCGGCTCCTCTCACCTCCCTGGCCAGTATATGGATAGAAGCTCCCTGTTTCAGCTCATACAAGAGCAGGTAAGCAACGAGTAAGGTTTGCAGCGGCAGAGGGTTTCTATGGTTACAGGCTCCTGGCCACCTCGCCGTCTATCCAGGGACCGAGACATGGAGGCTGGGGGTGAGAGCTGATGTTAGGATAGATAGCAGAGGCTGTTTGCTCGGGCAGAATGAGTGCATGAGACGACACGACAGACGCGAGCATCATAGAGCCGTGATGGCCCCGAGAATGTGAGGTCAGATCATGAGCCACAGCAGGAGGGGGACCATCATGTCAGGGTTTACAGGGAGGATGTGTGTGCAAATGGATGGATAAATGCATTGATTGCTGTGTTCTCTTAGTGAAGAATGAAGTTGTTGGTCCATTATAGCTGCTGCATTGACCAGTCATCCTGTATGTGAATGGATTTGTTTGTGAGTGGTTTTTTTTTGTTGTTTTTTTTGCGATTGCTTTTTCTTTACTCACCACACGCATCATCCCATCATCTGAGAGTCACAAGAACCAAAGATTTCAAGATTATTTGCTTTAGGGGTCAAACAACAAGGCGGTTTCTGTGAAGCCCCTGCAGGTCATGGTTTTTCAGAAGCTGTTATTTGGCTTTCAACTTTTCTTTTTTCAGCCTTGTTGTTGGAGACGTCTGCCAAGTCGAAACACAGCGTTGGTGACCATATTTAGGCCAGTGAAAAATGTTCCCCTTGACATCTGGTTTCTTAGAATCCACTCGCCAAACTGCCATTTTTTTTTTTACTCCCCAGTCATATTTAGCTTTGGTCTGCCATCTCCAAAATTAACAAACCAAAATGGATGGAAATGGAGGGCAGATTCTACCCAAAAAACATTTAAGCAATGCCTGAAAACAAAAGTGAGTGTGTGTGTGTGTTTGCAGCTCTATTTGATTTGTTATTTAACTCATGTCTCTCCAGGTTTTGATGGTGATGAACTGGCCTTTTGGGGTTTGAGCTGATTGGCAGATAGATTGAGCAATCATTTCATCCAAGAGGGAGGAATTGATTGTCTGCTGCAGGGTTTAAGGGTCACGAGTGGCCCAATCAGCAACCCATTGATCAACAGTCTCTAGAGAATGCAGAAATGTGTGTGTGTGTCTGTGATCATTTGCACAGTTGCATTTTTATGAATGCGTGTGTTATTATAACAAGTGGAGGAAGCCTGTGTGGGTTGAGTGAAAAGATGCTCTGTGGTTGCACTGGTGAGTCATTTACTGTATGAGCACTTTAGTGATAACAACTTAGTGATACCTCAATAATGCATATTCCTTCATACATATATTTGAATGTACCTCAGAGAGGCTGACTCATCTGTGTCTATATCCGCTTTCGGTGTTGGGCTGGAGATGAAGCCAATACACTGTAAATGGCTAGTTGTGTTATTGATTGTAGGGATCATTTTGCTTGGGCCAGAATGCTCATATAGACAGTTTGTAAGGCCACAGTTGAGCAGACCACAGTTCCATTAAGCTCAAGTCTGGACCAAATCACTCACCCTGGCTGACGGCAGACTTTTTCCACCTTTGGGACTCCATGCAGCGGCCTTTGATTTGGAAAAGGTCTCTCTAATTAAACTAGAATGAAGTGGAATCTGCCAACAGCTTTTGGACTGTGAACAGGCAAGCATGTTTTTACCAGAGCTTGCTGCCTGGCTAAACCGTTGGTCACGTTTTTTTTTTTCTTTTTCTTTTTTTCATCTTTATCCAGGTAAATGTTTTGCAGAGCATGCCTCGTGTTGTTGCAGCTCTGCCCTCCAGATTAATGTTGTCACATTCACCAGAGGCTTCCCATGATGACCAACGTGTCTCGCCAGCCTCTAAGCAAATCTACAAGAGCACCTGGAGGTCAAGTGCTTTGTTTAAGGGCATTTAAAGTGCATAAAAGGATTATTCACTGTTTAGTTTTTTGTAGTCTAGTGTTCTGTTAGGAAACACGGTGGTGGGGAAGGAGGGAGGTGTTACGACATACAACACAGATCTCCCCTGCTGGATTCAAACCAGGGATGTTGCAGTTATGCACCATGAGTTTTACTACTAAGTGCCAGATTTCCCTCAGTCAGACATACATTAAAACTTTAATGCCTTGGGTTTTACTGTAGTTTTCCTTAATCAGTATGGGATGTTTTGCCTCCAAAGGCAGCCTGGACATGCTCAGTGTATACGAGCACTGCAGGTCTAAAGGAGAAAGGATATTGCAAGCCTGCCACACTGAACCACATGAAAAAAGCTGCAGGGGGAGAGAAAGAGAAAGCAACAGTGGCAACATGAGTGAGTTTATTAGTCTTTGTCTGCTGGAGGTTGCAATGCTGAGCTCAGGCTATTTCTGGCCTGTGCAGGCTCACACATATGCTCATCGTCAGAGTATACACGTACAAAAACACAGTTTGTCTGCTACTGTTTCCATTGCAGCGCCACCGATAAGGCAACTTAATGGTTAGTGGCAGTCAGCCCCTAAAGTGTGCTATCATTTGTTGGTGAATATCTCCCTAAGTGTCATTCAGCTCTTATCTGGCTTATTTATATCCAGCCCATAAGGACTTGGGGTTCTGAATACTATTCTGACATATTTATGTCAAGTAGAGAGAACAGGGCTCTTATACACAGCCCCCTTTCATCATATTCTGATACTAATTTTCACTGAGCTGTATTTAAAAATGCTTTTGGCTGTTTGTGCTCTGTTTAAACAGCAGGAAGTGCAGTTAGATGATTGTTGGCATCGAGCAAAATTCCTTGGATGTCTCTCCGGTAGTGTCCACTTGAGAAGAGAGTGTGGTTGGCATCTTGGGGCCGTCAGCGTGGAAAAGTTTGAACAGGCTGATAGTGACCGCACAGCAGAGCATGCACTGGGATAATTACAGAGTCGGTGGCCCAGTTGCTGGTGAACATGAGTGTGTCCTCAGGGCAGCAGACACAATTCAAAGGATTTTATCTGATGCCATGCAAATACGCTGTGCCCTGTAAATGCCACTGCCCCTGTGCTGATACATAGCCCTATTCAAGCTTGATGGTCTTGTTCACAGAGACCAAAGTAGACTGTGGTGTTGGCGCTGTGCCACAGGGTTAGCACTCTGTTACTGAGACTGGGCCTGGGAACCACACCAGTGCTGCTGCTGCATTCCTGTCATGTCGACTTACTGTAATCACGTCTTCCAAAGAGTAAACACTATTTATTAATTACTAAAATCAACCATTTACTGTCTTATTAGATGTCTTCTTACATCATTTACGTATTAAAAATGGGTAAGCGAATTAAATTAGTGCTTGTGCTTCTAGCTTTTAAGGCATTGATGAACCTACTGTACTGCTTCAATATGAGTAATTACCTTTGTTTTAATTTGCCTAATTGCTTATTTAATCTATACAGATAAAAATATTAATTTTAATATATGTGACAGGTGGTAATTATTACAGAGTTGTGTGCCAACATGGATGACCTTAAGTCAGCTGGAGTCCCAGTAAATCTAGTTAAAGATGTAAGGCTGCTGATCTACTTAATAGTGTTGTCTCAATAATGTCAGAAAATAGTGAGAAATGTCCTTCTCAGTTTCCTGAAACTCAAGGTGACATCTTCATATTGCTTGTTTTGTCTGGTCAATTGTCCAAAATAAAAGAAATTCATAGAAGAAATAGAAAACAGAAAATCTTCACATTAAAGAAGCTGGAGGTTTCTGGTATCATTTAATATGATATATACATTTGGCAGAACAAAAGCAGGAATCCTGATAAAACTGTTCAAATTCTGCCATCTTGAGTCTGTATGCAAGGTGTAACTATACTGTGGACATTTTTACTATTTCTAATTTCTGCTCTTTATAAAGTGACTGCACAATTAGCAATAACTACATACTGTACAGAGGCAGTATCATGTGTTCTGTATATTAGTTGATAGAGGTGCCTGTGTTTCATCCCGCTGGCTGTATTTCTATCATGGCTGGGGTTTTTGGTTTATCCCCGTGGTGGAGGGTGCGCGCCGGAGCCCCTGTGGAGCAGTCTGATAAGTCAGCCGTTGACTGGGGTCAGTCAGAGTGGCTGTGCTGAAGGTAATCGAGGTCCCGGGGGTTAACACTGAGATCATTCCCCTGTAGTCAGCATTCCACTCCTCTTTGCCCTCCTCCTCCTCTTAGTACTCGTGTATACATTTTCTTCCCGTGTCTTGTCCGTCTCCTACCACTTGCTCTCGAGCCAGCCGTCCCCGCCTTGACACCTCCACCTTCAATCCATAATCTCCCACCTCGCCTCCCTTCACATTTAAACCCTGACTTCGTCTCATTACCGCCCCTTTCTTATCTCACTGGTCTCCTTCCATCCATCTGCATTTCATTTTTTTCCCCCTCTCAGGCATCTGTATCCTTCCGTCCTTTCATCGTCTGTTTCTAGCCCCCCTCCTTTCTGTGTCTTTCCTTTGCCTCTCGAATGCCAATATGTCGGGGAAAAAAGGGGAAATGCAAGAAAGGGATGACACACAGGCGATTGGTAACCATGGCAACGCATGCAGCTTGTCAAAGTGTCGCCCTCACCAGTGTTGGATCGCTTCAATAACCGCTTCCCTCTCAGTGCTTTTTCCCTCCTTCTTTCTTCTCTCCCTTTCTCTGCCCTCCTCCCCTGTTCATGCACGTCACCAGCCTGTCCAAGGAGGGAAAAAAAAGAAAAGGGCTCTCCTTGCCAACTCTCATTCATCTCGGTGTACCTCATCTCGGTAATTGATAACCCTAATTGGCTACAAGAACCAATCCTCCACCTCCTTGTATCCTCAGCAGACGCCCTCCCCTGGGTTACGTTCTTCCTGAATAAGGTCAGACTGCGAAGCGAAGAGTATCAGTGCAGTGTGACAGCTCAGCATCAACACTTGGTCGGTGTACGTTGCGCACAGCCATATACAGTGCGCCTTTGTGTCTGTGCTGCCGCTGCATGTGTAGTGTAGTGATGTGCTGACATATGGAGGCTGACAGTAATCAGACGTCCCCAGTGTGGCTCTCTGTTCCCCCTGTCAGCCCGGGCTGAGCCAGGAGCACATTAGAATCTGATCTATCTCTCCTCTGTGGCAAGTGGATGCAGAGCACTGGAGTGTGTCACAGCCCTCTTATAGGAAAGAGAAGAAGAGGACTCACTGCCAGACTGCTGGGTTAGGCAGACATACATATAACAGACAGTGGTGAGGCATTTTTATTCTTTGTGCGTCTTAGTTTCATTGCCGTCTCCTCTCCGGCACTTCTTCACTCCTCTCTTTTCCTACCTTCTCAACCTTCTACTTTAATTTCACCATTTTTCATTTCTTTTCCTTTCATCAACCCCACCTCCCGTCTTCCACCTCTTGCCTCTCTGCTGTCTTTTGGAGCTTTTTCTTCCCCCTCTTTTCCCCCCCCCACATGTCATCCTGGTACACTCACACATCACAAACACTGGAGCTATCTGCACTGTTTCGCTCAGTTCTCCTCAAGGGAAGAATGGGGCCGTGTTTTAACAAACATCCATGGAAGGCAGAGTTAAGGGGATTATCTAAAAATAGAAACGGGCCCTGTTTTCTTCAAAATCTTGGTTCATTTTCGTCCACGTGGTTTTACATGCGTTTTAGGTTGCCTTGACATAGCTGGCTATCAAATTCTGCCAACCAGGAGCTGAGTTTGGAGATTACAGTGAGATGTGTGACTAAGAGGGAGATTTTCTTTGGATTTTACCTGTGGTGTGTTTTTGGTGAAGCAAATGGAGTCAGAATCTTGGTTAATATTTGGTTTAGGATTTTTTTTTCTGCTGGTGAAAGCTGTGTTTGTGTACGTAGAGGATTGCAAAAGTATCATGAGCAACAAAAACCCTTCAGTAGATCAACTAGCAGTGGGGAGATACTTATTCTAAGTCGAGCATCATCAAAACTAACCCATTAGTTCCTGCCCCCACTGCGCTCTCCCAGGTGAATAAATACATGAGAGTGAAAAGAACTGATTAAATGGAATTAAAGGGAAGCTTGTGTTTAACTAAATGACTGTAAAAAACTACTGCAAACAGTGTAGGGGGAAGCAAAGCACGCAGTAAACATGTTCAGCCAGAGACACACAAACACACCAATGGATTTCCCGATTGATCTTCTTTGCTCCTTCGTTGAGCAGCAAAGCCGTAAGCTCTGAGCCTCCTGCAGCAGAGACTGACACGGTGCAGCAGAGTTTAATGCCGTCCTCCTCATGCAGCCTGTGTAACATCTTTGTCTAACCGTGTCAGAGCAGATCGCGTCCAGACTAAAGGCGCCCGCGTCTGGATTCTTCTCGTGGACTCATGACATGGGCAGCGATGATCCAGCATGACTGACTACACACTGACGCAACATCTGAAAGCTCCCTCCTCCCCGGGGCAACAAGAGGCTGTTGGTTTACTATCCAAAACCTAATGAGGCTGTGTTAGCATTCAGGAAACAGTAAAATGAGAAGCAGCAAGGACTCTTCCCATGTGGTCTCTTTGTACTGCTTCAGTTTGTCCTCGGGCACATTTTCACAAACAGAGTCAGATGCACTAAGAAGAGCTGGCATGAGAAATTAACGCTCCATTGGAGAGCAATTGAATTGCATTTAAGAAGAGGAGGTAGTGAAGAAAAATCAAGTAATAAGTACATGAAGCTGCCGCCTCAAAAAGAAAAAACCCACATTACATAAACCGAGCGTAGATACAGACCCTATACTTTACAAGCCATTTTTAACCTGCTGCTATTTTAGACAACTGCACTCAGCCGTTTTTATGACACTCTCCTGCTTAAATCAATTACGAGGAGCAGCACTGGCATACAGGCATCAGCAGTAATAACCCATGGGGCTGTGTGTCTCAGTGAGTGAGTAGTGATTATAAAAACCACACTGACTGCGAGCTGCAAATGTGACCAAGGACGGACTCACACAGTCAAATGAAGCATCCGCTCTGAAGCAAAGACTGAAAAGCCAACCTCATTTAATGCTGAGGGATTTATTTTTTTCCAGGAAATTGCAGTTGCAATGTTTTAGAATGACTTACCTACATGTCTTCTGTCTCTGCTTCCAACATCAACAACAACAACCTTCCTGCTGATTTGCTCCTTTAATGTGTTGAATGGGGCAGGTCTGATTCTTTCAGCAGCACCATAGAGGCATCACAGCTTTGATAATACCGATGTCACTATCTGAGCTTCTGCTATAAGCTCCGTAGCTCTTATTTGTCTTTACGACTTTCTATTTTGTCTCTGTTTGCACATCTTAGCTGTCTATTACTGATGCATTCTCCCTCAGGGCAAACTGACACTTCATCTCTGCAATGCTGCTTATTAAAAATCAGGATGCATAACAGTGCAATGCAACTGCTGCATTTTGTTATCCCAGTGGTCTGAGAGTGAGCTGTTTTTTTTTTCCCAGCTGGACCCAGAGAACACCGGTTTCATCGCAGTGGAGAACTTCACCAGTTTGGTGGAGCACCATGAGCTGCAGCTGGACCCATCCAAGCTGGACATGTTGTTAGCCCTTGTCCAGAGCAATGAAGAGGGACAGGTGTGCTACCAGGAGCTCATCGAGCTGGTGAGTACAAACCGCACAGATGCACATAGTAAAGCGGAGGGAGTCGTACTGAGATATTTTGATATCCTGCAGCACAGTCACACACAAATTTCCACACATTTTTGTTGGATTTTCAGAAAGGTTACGGAATTGATTCAGACTGAGCCAGCGAGCTCTGCAGTGGCGAAAATTGACTCGACCATTCAGGTCGTTGTCCTGCACAAGGAGGATCAATCTTTCCAGTTAATGTGTCGGTAAATCCAGACACTTAACCTCACAAGCTGTGCACAGCAAGTACTAGAAAACACCCACACCGAGCTGACAGAGCACGGTATTAAAGCAATACGTTTTATTTATTATACCTCATATATCCAAATGCAATTATATCCCGAAGAAATGAATATATTAAATGTAGTGTGGCTGCATATCATTGTTTTTGCAATTTAGCAAACACACCTCACTCAATTCTGAACCACTATATTTTCTCTATTTTCTAATGGCTGATTAGTTAAAAACTGAAACTGAGCCAGAACATGTTTTACATACTGATGCAAGGACAGTCTATTATATTCTCTTAACTAGCCGCAGATGCCTTATTCTGAGGCTGTTTTTGTCCTTTTTGCCTTGAATGTGAGGTCAGACTCTCCATTCATCCTCCCACTCTTCTTTTTATCCATTCTCTGCTTCATCACCTATCTGTGCTTACTATTGTGTTCCTATTCACATTGAGCTTTATGTGTGAGAGGCTGATTCTCTCCGAGCACATAGACGTGCACCTGCCTTTGGCTCCTGGCACCATACGGGTGTAAGCGCCGTGATTAATTCAACGCAACGCAATTCCTGGCATATTTTCACTTCCTTAAGCTTGTTCCCCCCCTCTCCCTTGCTTTCTCTCTCTATTTATCTGCCTCTTTTCTTTCCTCTTATCTCTTTCTCCCTCCCTGTGTTGTGCTAGCCGAGGTTTCTAATGAAGGCCACATGAGGCCGCTCAATTTGGAGTCGGTCCCATTTCCGAGGTTTCTGGCACTACAGAGAAATAACAGCAGAGGTGCTACTCCCACAGCGCAGCCTCTCCTGTATACATCGGCTCTCCTTCATAGAAGTGTCTCTTCCTCCACTATTCTTGAAGTGCGTTTTTCTATCCGTCTCATTTCTATGCTTTGTCA
>OMNN01028388.1:22903-36452 GCA_900302755.1 Chromis chromis | reverse complement strand
CACACACACACACACACACATACATATATAGGCACAACTGGCCTTCTCTCTGCTGGCATTTGATACCAACGCAGCAACTTTTAACCCTCCACGCCACACCACGCCTCCACCTAGTGCCTTTAAGTCTACATGCCAAGTCAGTCGTTTCCATTTGGTGCATACCATAGCAACAGATAAAGTGTCTGAGCATCTCAGTGACGCCTAAATGCTGGACTCAGTGACACCCATCCTTTGTATTTTTACAGTTAATGTCTTCCTTTACATTTTGCTTGATTTTGATGCTGTGCAGCAAACTCAGGATGAACATCAAGAGTCTAGATCAGTGAGCAGTGGCTTAAATCCTGCAGCTGCAGCAACAAAACATGTGACCTAACATGTAACAAGATAATGAGTGTGTACTGGAAAGCACTGAATCATTACTGGTTTGTAGTTGAAGCTATAAAGGATGTTTTCGGGTTTTGCATATTTACTATTAGTGTGGCTATCGTGGCTCTAAGTGCCACGTTAACACTGCCCTCTTCTCCCCTGAGATTCAACAACAGCTCATGAGCTGTATTTAGTGGGGTGATTAACTTCCTGCAGCTTTCCAGACAGTCGAATTTTACATAAATCATTTTTTTGTTTTCGAGTCGAACCAAAAAAACAGAAATTAGCAGCCTTGATCTGCCTTAACCTTAAAGATGTATAGATTGCGGCATTCACATAAAACTACTATATCATGTTAAAAGTGATTCGTCCACTTATTTCCAACAATTTATCAGTAAATTATGTGTCATAAAGGGTGTTGAAAGTGCACACATCTCTGTAAATTAGGCAGATGTAAGCATTAGGATGTAAATATAAAGATATTTTTAAAATGTGCAATAGAGAAAGGCATTTACACTTAGAGTAACCAGTAGCACAACAGTCTGACAGAGCTACAGCAGTCAGTTGTAGCTGACTCATATTTATGATTTATTATATGCTATATTTTGAATGCATTTTAATTTTTCACTTAAACTCACTGCACTAGACTACATTTGAATCCAAAAACAATGAAGGCACTTTGATTTCAGCGACAAACCATAAGGGAGATACTGTTATCAGCGGACCCGTGGACTGTGTCTATATGTCTGTTTATATATGTCTGGGGTCACTTCTACGTGTCATCCACCTCTGTGTCCACCCATGTCATGCTTGTTTTTTGTTTGCCAGCTCTCAGCCAGGGTCCATAGTGTGTGTTTGAGTGAACATCACACAGCTCTCCTGCTTCCTGTGGCTTTGAACTCTGACCAGCCACCAGCACTGACTGCCGTTAACAAGCAGGGAACAGCTGGCTGCTGGCTTTGAACTGACAATGAGTGTTTAGCAGTGAAAACCTGCAGGAACATGACTTCAGAACAAAGGAGGATGTGTGTGTGTGTGTGGGTGTCTGTGGGTGTGTGTGTGTGTGTGGTGTGTGTTGCCAGTAATAGACATTAAGAACCACCTTCCTTATAGGACTTAATTGAGCTGCTGCCTCTTTGTCTTGGTGTTGAGTTTTAACATTGTAAAGAAGAGTTAGTGGTATGAGGTTGGGGTTTCGAAAGGCTAACAATGACCTTATCCCTAATGTGGAAGCATATTACACCAGCAAAAACTAGCTACTGAAACAATATTCTCATATATGTGGTAAGACTGATGTTGCACATGCTGCTTTTTTCAGACACTAATGTTACACATAATGGCAAATATAGCTGCAATGCATTGCACAAAATGGAAAGGGCAACTACAATGCCTTCATAAAGTTGGTTAATCTACTCAAGATTACCATCAAAAAAGATGAAATTAGCACATAAGGACCACTTCTATCGAGAGAAAATAGCCCGCTTGTAAGGGAAAGGTGAGTTGGTCTGATTAAGTGGGACTTAAAGGGGTCCTTTTTTTTAAACTTTAATATGAATGGTTATTTCACCTGGGGCCTTATTATCTGAGAATTGGTAGTATCACTAAACTGAGACGGTTTTGCCAGCCTTTTCTGTCAGTTGTACTCACATAGGCCTCTCAGATGAGCTCCATCTCTCTGTTCCAAATGTGCATTTTGATTGGATTTCGAATAGTGTTGCAATTAGTTTTGATACAGCTGAACAGTCAGTGTTTAGGCCGGTTTGGCAAACTTTGCATTTGGAGGCAGAACCTGGATGTTTCAGCCAAGTCTCCATTACAGTGAGCTAAATATTCAACTGTTTTTCCATTATTTTTATCATTATAATCAATCTAGCCATCCATGTTGACCATTTATCCAATATTTAGCTACATATTTGAACCATTTATCCATTACTTTCAGCTGACTACTTTATTTCAGCTATTTATTCAGTGCTTTTCTTGAAATTGATGTTGCAAATAGAGTAGAATTAACCTGTCTCATGTCTAAACCCAGCTCATGTTTTCTGTTGCTTTAGTGAACAATGCTTCATATGTTGAATTGTGCTTCACAATTATAGGAACAGCTGACCTGAATGGATCAAAAAGCAACTTTATTCATTGTTTTTAGCTAACTGGTTTGTCCTCTTTGCTTTTTTGCTTGCTAGTTTATACACATCAGTGCAGGGTTTTTGTAATCAAATTGGAACTTCAGATTTTTTTCAAGTCAGTTAAGCTATTTTTTTCATATAAACTTTGGAAACTGCAGGAGTACCCCCTGGAGGACTAGTACCTCTGGTTGGGAATCAGTGATCTAAACTGCTTTATGAGCTGAAATGTCAGTAATAATGCGTAATTGCTCAGGAAACTATGCATGCAGAGCTACAGGAAATAGTGTGGTGGATGTTAACCGGGTGAGTCACATTTCATATCCAAATACTGTTAATTTGACTACCCGGAGGGTTTGTTTACAACCTGACTCATCATGTAATCTCAGTGTGACAATGGAAATATCCAGTCTTAGAAAACAAACACATGCTTTATTATATTTTAGCATGTGTCTGATGGTGTGTGTTTTACAGTGGCATTGCTCCTGACCCCCACCCACAGACAGATCACCTCCACAGTATCGGCTACCACCAGGCCAACGCATTAAATATGTAGGCATGTGTAAAGAAACCCTGTCTTCCATTTCATCTTATTGAGACGCGAGCACCTCTGCTCTCTTTTTTCCGACTGCCTCATACCCCGTCTTCCCCTCCTCCTCCTCCTCTTCACTATCTTTTCACCCCTCTAAATCCAGGGCTTATTCTCTCGCACACACAAACAGGAATTCAGCTGGAGACAGTCAAGTGTGTGAAATAGCTCTGGGCAGCTCTCTGCTATGTGTTGAAGAATTATATTTGATTTTAAACCTGAGATGATAAATTTAGGTTATCACACACACTGTATGTCACCTTCATATCAGCTATGAGACATCATTTAGTGCAACTTTGGCTTTAAACATCATGTAACTGTCTAACAGGAATCCAGAGAATCTTGTAGATTTTGATAGAAAAGAGTCAAACGGTGTAATATTTAGTGTTAAAGTGAAGATTGTTGGGTTATGTATCATTGTGCCCCTCAGCTAAGCCCCTGAAAAAAGGATGAATGAACTAGGGAAGAGGTGTCAGGGCCTGGGGGAAGGGTCCAAGGAGGCGGGGGGACATTCTTTCTCGGCCCCCCATAATCACTATTTGTGTTTGGCTGCGTTGCCCCACTTCCAGTGTGTGTGTGTGTGTGTGTGTGTTGTTTGGTGGGTAAAAGGGTTCACTTGCAGCCTCGCCACTATAGTTAAATTTCATTCATTCCACTGAGGACAAAGCAGGGAGTTTGAGAGTTTGAGCAGCAGTGAAAAGCTGCCCGACGCCTGAATGTCTGATATACCATTCACTTAGTGCACAGACCATGTGCACAGGGTAGCTTCTCTTAACTTAATGAAATAGTTTTCCTCTATTTTTTTCCCCTCTCTCTTGCCCTAAATACATATATATAGCATTAAATATAGTCACTACATCATGTGATCTCTGCTAAGTAGCTATAACAATCTTCACAATAAAAATATGAGAATAATTTCATCTGTTAAAGAAGATGTCAGCAAAAGTAACATATAGAAATCCACAAAATGCAGCAAAAGAGCGTACATGTTAACATATTCATCTGTTTCTTTGTGGATGTTGTTAAATGACAACAAATGCAATTGATCGCAGGGGTTTTCATGCACCAGCAAACTGTGTTTAAAGCATTTTGAAATGTATTTTCACTCATTGAATCTTTATTTGCTTAGTTGCACCAAGAAGGATTAATTAAATCCCAGTTTAGTTTAGAATTATATCGCACCAGAGATTAAATTGAAACCTCTCTTTAACCTCAGTTTAGTTTTTACTGTCAACTTGAAATAAATGTAAATCTGTTGCCCCAAATCTTTAAACTTTTGGCTTTGAAAACAGCTGCATTTTTTAGATGGACTGAGCAAAAACTATCACGTTTCTTGAACATACTCAACTCATTTGATTAAATGTACATGATGCTGCTGCATTTCTCTAAAGCACCATACATTTAAAAGACTTGCAGCAAAAATAGGTTCTTTAAGGAACAGCTCTTTGTGCAAACATCAGGTTCCAATTGTTTTTTGAGGAATTAAAAAAAAATAAACGGTTGTTTTAGTCAAATTATCTTGTACAAATTGAGAAACAAGCACATGGAAGTAGTTGTTGTGGATCCAAACTAAAAAACAAAACACCAAATACATTTGACAGATGGAGACACATTAATTATAAGAACTTCTGCAGCATATCTGGGTCTTCCATTATAATGCATTTAATATTTTGGGTTTTGGACTGTTGGTCAGACAGAACAACATGAGGCCGCTGTATAGCTCGCTGAGTTAAGGCATTACTATGTGGGCGCAGGTCTCCAGCAGTGGTCATGAGTTCAAGTCCGGCTCAAGACCCTTTGCTGCATGTCACTCTCCTCTACACCTGCTTTCACCCTGTCTCTCTCTGTCATTAAAAAAATAAATAAAAAATGTTACGAGATGCCAGCTGGCGATTTGGGAAACTGCGATGTGCATTTCTTCTTGTTTTCTGATGATAAATAGATTAATTGAGAAAATAATCTGCAGATTATTTAGTTAGTTAGTTGCTGCTCTGATTTCATGTTATCAGCTGCAAAGGTTCTTCAATTGGTGATGGTGCTTTGAAGCTGATGTGGTTTTCTATTACTATTGTATAAAAGTCAAACACACAAACGTATATCCCAAGAGTCACACTGCTGCATGTCTGGCCGCGGTCCAGAGTTTGGGTTTTAGCCATGGCTTACTGCCTGACACACTGAGCTGACAGCTGGCCCACTGAGCCCATGAAACACACACCATGACATATGACAACACACTTGCTCACACACAGCCGGCCTGCTATAGATCATATATACAGTCATGAACATTAAGCATTATAACACTGCTTATTGGCATATTCCTTGAGGATTTGTCCTTCTAGGAAACTAACCTCCTCTCTTCCCTTTGCTTTTTCTTCTCTGGTTTCTGCTGTAGTAGAAGTTAATTATAGCAGAGTTGCTGTTTTTGGGGTAAATTACAGGCTAGTGGACTTTGCTTGAAGCTCTGTGGTCTGTTAGAGACTATTAAGTGCAACAATAACCATCTCCCTTAACTTAAAAAGGTTAAACGCACCCACTTTCAGAGCTTTACTCTTCTTCTTCTTTGTTTCCTCTTTTTTCTGTACTCCTCTCTTTGCTGTTTTCCCTGCATCACCATCTTTGTGTGTGGAAACTGAACGATTCCTGAGTCATTCTTCTGACATCTTTAAATTAATCCCCCCAAATCTGGAGCCTTGCCCATGACTTACTGGCTTTATTACTCTGTATATGTGTCAGTCATTGTTGTATGGACACCTCCAGGATAATAGATTCCTCCCTGACCACAGCTACATGCATTATGTGTGTTCTCCTTGTGTAGTCATTGTAAAGTCATTGCAAAAATGGGCCAAGTGCGTCCCCGAACCTGCTGCAAACAGCTGCCGATACTCTCACACATGCTGCTCTGCGCTAAGTGTAGACGACACGTGAGACTCCAGAGCTACAGTATGTAGTATGAGTCACTGTCTAGCCAATGGTATGCTGACACACAGTATATAGCATTACTGAAGATTTAAGCTCCTAATCTGTCGGGTTTCTACAACATACGGAGCGGATGGATTGTCCTCAGGGCCACCGATTAGAAGGAAACAAACATCAACACGTGCATCTTTGACCAGCTCTTGAAAACATATTCATTATGATGAATGCTTGTTGTATGATCACATGCGAGGCTTTAATCTGGTATCTGCGGATTGCTTTGGTCTCCCACTTTTATTTGACTTGCAAGGTTTCAAGCTGTCAAAAATAGTTTTTCAGACTTTCAGGTTAAGGTGAGTCCATCAGCTTTTGAACGTAACAAGTAGAAAGTGGATTTTTAAAAAATGCTTTTGTTGTTTCTTTCTTTTTTTCACAAAAATTGGAAAAATGAATCAACATGTACAACATTTTTCATGCGTATACACTGCCTGCAGTTCAGCCGAATAGTCTTTGAATTTTTATCATGTGATTGTTGGTTGCAGTTGAATCACTAATGGTTTCATGGCTGCACATAGACAACAGAATTTTTAGTTTTTCACAGAACGTGGCAAACGCAAACATTTTATTTTTGGCAAATTTTTAAATTAGACAAATCGTATAAAGCGATTTTGATTCAATATTATGCTTTTAAGTTTAGATTTGGTCACGGATGAGTAGTTCAAGGGCCGTGGAAAGTTAAATATATTCAACAATTCTCTTTGTTTTGACAGTTTCTGGCTCTAATAAATGGTCTAATATTGGTGATTTTAAAAAAAAAAAAAAAAGGGTTTAAGGGTTAAAACACAACTTTAAAATGAATATATATTAGTATGGACCTCGTGTAATGTTAATCCACTCTCTAGGTCTAGTTTCCTAACATATACATTTAAACTCGTCCTTGCAGAGAAAACTGTGGAGCTTTTACGCCTGCATTATTGTTGTCTCTACTCTAAGACACTTAAACTAAAAAGATTATTCTCGATGAGATTAAATCTGCCCCCAACGTTGGAGCCTCGTAATCAGTTTCTTGGGGTGATTCTGTAAAATGTGAACAGTTTGTTTTGTTTTACACTTAGATGGTAATTAATGCCTCTCCCTGCCAGTCCCACCATACTGCGTGGAAACCTCGCCACACTTCGCTCACACCAGCCACACTGCCAGCCTTTGTCTATATGCGCACACACGCTTCGTAGCGATCCCCCATCATACACACTGACGTGACAGACATTAAAAATTCTCAGTTTTCCCCTCGCAGATGCACACGACACAATTAACAATCCAATCCTTGGCTTACACGGGTCACACATGGCAACCGATGGAGGGAGGGAGGGAGGTTTTTCCTCTATCTCTGTCTTTCTCTACATGTCTCAGAGGGCTAAATGAGATTACTGTAATCCAGCTTGACCAGAGGGAAGAGGAAATCCAAATGCTGTTTACTTCATCCCCTTTTCGTGTGTCTACCTCACTTTCACCCCTCTACTCCCTTTTTTTTTTTGGATTTTCTTGTCTTTTGCTCCCCTCTTTCTTTCTGAAATGCCTTTACATTTATATTAAAAATCATTAAATTAATCACATTGTATTGTTTTAGTTTCTGTTTACAGCCTCTAAAAATGTGACTACAAGGCTGGAACAGGTCACAAAGGCAGCGATTGTTGATAAATTGGACGTATGAGTAATAAAAAAAGGTCAGCAGTTGGCTATAAAAACCAAAAATGGTCACACTGAAGTATTGAGTTAATCTCAGAATGTGCTCATAATGCTCCCTGCAGCCTGATTTATTTATTGTTTCTGTTTCATCTTTGTTCTTTCATCCAGTTTGACCTTTATATCGGTCAGCCAACGGAATAAACAGCACATTTGTTGTCTGTTCAGTTCAGTTGGGAGTGAATGCTGAGAACCTGCAGCTGCAACAGTTCTAATAATGATTTTTGTTCTAATAATTCTGCCTCTCTGTCTCTGTCTAGATGACATCATGCAGAAGGATGGTCCTCTCTGTGCAGCAGAAATCGGCTCTGAACTCCAGAAACAGTTTGCCATCCTGCCAGGTTGGTTTGATTCCTCTCTCCCGGCAGCACAGTGAGGTGCAGTCAGCCGCTTCTAGCCAAATATAACTACGTACAACTTGTGACTGAGTGATAATAACCCCGCAAGAGACGCTCATTTGAAAGCAATTTAACAAATTAACTGCAACTTGACGCCGTAAAAGTGCAAGTGTAGCCAGCATTTTAAATCAGCTTGATAAATCCAATCACATGAAACAATGTGATGTTGTTAGACGACGGCGTTTGACCCGAGGTGAGGTAAAGTGGTGAAATTCAGGATGAACGAGCGACCCCCGGATAGATGTTTTTCCAAATGCATCGATTAGATTAGACCGGACGATTGGCTTGTTAGTGCAAAAACGTATTTAAGTAAACCAAATAGGAGTTTACGTAAAGGTAGAGCAGATTGTTGTTGTTAACATAATGAGGCAGACCTACATTCTTTGGAGTCAAGCAAAGTTCATTCTTCTGTGCGGCTTTGTTTTACCAGATCTTCTCTACTCAGGGTAAATCTCAATCCTATTTCTTTTTATATTAAACACTAACAAAGTTAAACCGTCTAGGAGAGTACATGTAACACCGATTTGTCATGCGGCTTCCAGAAATAGTTCTACGCAGCGACATCACTTGAAAGACTCTGCACCTTTTGAGTTTTTTAGTAAGAATATTTTTGTCATTTTAAAGTTTAAAGTACTGAGTTGTAGCTTTGAGCTTGGTTTCACTGCCACAGCAAGAGAGAAAACCTTGCAAACTGGCTGATATTATATATTTTTTTAAAAAGTGACACTTCTGAGACACAGAATTAAATTCCCTGTAGACAAAAGTGTTTTGATGCATGGCTTTTCTTCTGTATTTCATTTCTTTCTGATTATAAAAAACAGGGAGCTACTCATTGGTTACTTATTACAGCAGTGTTTGTAAGTGATCAAACATGCCATTCTTCATAAATTATAAGGCTTCTCTGTTCATTCTTGTTTAAACTTTAGAGATATTATCAATCTTCTGTCTTTTTATAATTTTGCACGAGCCCTTTTTATCAGATGAAGTTCTTCATGGGGAAATAGCCAGCAGCGGAGACCGAGCATCCACAATCTGTTTTATTTGTTGTTTTCATATCCAACTGAGAATCCAAAATGAGCTATTTATTAGTTTCTTTTCATTTATGATTCCAATACAAAAAAAACAACCCTCAAATAACAGCTTGTTATTTGTTCTTTCGATTTTACGCTCAAGTCCAAAATAGAAAATTAAACAAAGCAGGCCATAATGGAATTTGATTTAGATATTTAATCTGATTTATTTGTTTGACCACGAAGATACTGACTTCTTTGTGTTGCACTTGATAAGCTACCTGATTTAATTGAATTGAATTTAAGCTCAATATTAGTGCTTTTATTTTGGAAAATGGTAAAAGTCACCACTTGTGTGAACAGATGGAAGCTTTTCAAGAAACAGAAAGTCTCCTAGTTTGGAAAATTTCTTTTTGGATGGACTGACGCCTGGACTATTTTTTTGTGCGTTAGATTCATAAATAGATAACAAATCCTATTTTATATTCTAAGTTTGGATTCTCCGTTGAGTACGAATCAATTGAATATGGATGTTCATTTGAGGCAAACTGATGAGATGTGAACATGGAGTCATTTTTAAGCTCCAGGGCAGAATCCAGCAGCATGCAGAAACACAAGAACAAGAAACGAGAGCGTTGGACCCCTCCGTAGGAAAAGTTCACTTTTGTCAGTTACTGATGACAGGTTGACCCAGATACACACAATCACAACCAACCACTCACACACAGAGCGGCGTGAAACGCACACATATCCAGGCAGAAACGCACACTTCAGGCCCTGTGTTGGGTTACCATGACGATAATGCCTGCCCTGTAACGGCATGTGAATAATTCATCGCCGCGTTGATGTGCTTTGCAACCTGACCCGCGGACGAAAGGGAACGCCAAGTTTGTGTGTGTGTGTGTGTGTGTGTGTGTGCGTTAGGCCCTTGTGATTTTACACTTTTACATTCAAATTAATGTAATTATGGGTCAGTGTGTAGTTTGTGATATTTAACCTGCTGCAGTTTATTCAGTAAAAAGCCACATATCATCCATTTTACTTTGCAAAGTTTTGCCATGCTGTTCTATTTTGTGATTTACTTCTGTGATTTACGAGTTTATTCCTGTGCAAGAGTAAAAGTCAGTCAAGGTGATGTCAATAAAGCCACTGGAACAGCTACATCCACTACATAATCGTCCTGAATTAATCCTTGTTTAGAATTTTGAAGAGATTAGAAGATCAAAAGTTAATATTTTCCATCCAGCTGTCATCAGGTCACTAGAAAATCACCAGGTTGACACTGCTCCTGGATGTGACACTGCCTGACCTCTCTGTGTTCTCTCCCCTGACCTCTGCATCCCCAGGGGGCCGCGGGATGAACGGCAGCCCCATCATCGTCCTCCCAGAATTCCCGGCTTTCAGCGAGCTGGAGGAGGAGGAGATTCAAAACGTCCTCGGCTACCTCACGAGTGTCCCCAGGTCAGTGTCTCACACAACAAGCTTTCTGCAGCCTGACGACAAACTGTGAAGGTCCAAACTGTTCTGAGGTGTAATACCACGTGGAGCCAACAGATGTCAGCACAATACTAAAGGCCTGATCCAAGGAAAGAGCCACAAAAGAGGCATTAAAAATTTATTTGAATTGAGGGCATGCAGATGGAGCAGTATTAATAAGAAGAAAATAATAAGATATTGAGCTACAGAGAGAAAAATTAAAACAACATTTTTAAGGAACCCTATCGAAATGTATATGTTTTTTCTATAGAGAGATTAAGTATTTTTCAAAATCAAATGCCGCACCCCAAGAAAGAAGGGTTTGTGTTACTAATTAAAATAAAATCCCCTCCTCTTTTCATCTTTCTGTTCTTATCTCCTCCTTTCTTCTCGGTCCCTCCTCCCTCTCACACTCCCCTCCCTTTCTTCCACCTTTTCCTTTTACGCTGAGGGCTGCACTTCCATCCCACACAAACACACATGATTAAGGGGAGGAGAAAGGATGGAGATGTATGCATCTGTATGTACATATGTGTCTGTGTCATGGCGTCCTTTCGGTGTATCCTTTTTTTTCTTTTTTTTTCCTTGCGGCTCATCACCTTCCATACAGCACCCACCCTCCCACCGAGCCCCCTCCCGTTTCTCCCCCACCAGCTATTTGCACCCGGCTGCCAATCGGCCGCGCTCTGAGCTCCGATTGGCTGCCGGCGAGCAGCAGGCTGCGGAGCCGGGCTGTGATTGGCAGAGGGTGGTGAAGCGGCTGGTGGAGGAGCAGAGGGAGAAAAAGGGGGATAAGGAGGAGGGAGATGCTCTGTAAGGATGCGATCGGTCACCTCTCTCCATCCGCAGGCTGCAAACAGATGATTGTGGATGCAGGAATTGAACACTGACATCAACAGAATAACGAAGAATGAAGGCAGAGTGGATTATTTTTGGATGATAGCAGTGGAATACTGAGGATTTTTGCTGTTTTTTGGTCCTGGAATTGCATTTTTTTCCCCCTCAATTCACCTAGCTGCATTCATGTGGTTTGAATATTTTTTTCCAGTTGACATGGATTGAGGATTGCAGCGTTCACTGGGTAGCGTAGCATGCTCATTTTCCTCATTTCTCTGTGTGTCTGTGTGTGATGATGAAAATTGGCTAATAATGACACCCAGATGGACCGACTCAGCAGTATTTGTATGTTGGCCTCATAGTGTGTATGTGTGTGTGTGTGGTGTGTGTGTGTGCTTGGATATTCAACCTTATTACTTGTGTGTTTAGGTGTCAGGATACATGTCAGTTTGCTAAAAATGCTGCATTCACTCACACACACACTAGCTTAATGAGCTGCTACATATGGCACAGCCTGTGGAATGAAGATTTTCCCGTGCACACACACACACACACACACACACATATTAATGCAGGGCCAAGGTTGCCATGGTAATCACAAGGGTCTCTCATAATCATCGCTGCAGACAAATGATGACTGCAGACACACGGGCAGTTGGTAGCAAGGTTTTAACCTTTCCTGGCTTTGCTTTTGAATATTTTGTCAGGTGTAAATGCCAACAAAAACACTAAAGGCCTGCAGTTTCCTGATCAGTTTTATAAAGCTCATCCTTAGATATGGATATCATAATGATCCAGACTTATAGGAGCTTTAAAATACGCTCTTTTAAACAGGTAGGTTTTCCCTCCAAATCTTACAGGTGGACTAAAAATTATTTAATTAATGTATTTATTTTGGTTACTCCACATGAAATCCAATGAAAGCTGCAGCACAGTGAATGCAACACTGCTGGAGAGACAAGTAACCTCTGGGAAATGCAGTGCAGGGACATGTAAAAAGTGAAAGTGGTGACTTATTTGAGGACTGCAGGCTATTCTTACAGTATTAACTGATAAGGATGATAAATACAAACACAATGGCGTCTTGCATCCTGTATAATTTTGGAGCCACTGCCATCCAGGGCGATGTTCTCCCCTACTATAACAGCCACATGCAGTTTGACCTGCTGCCGAGGCCTTTGCAAACCTTCACTCTCCTTGTTTCACTCACACACACACACACACACACACACACACACACACACACACACACACACACACACACACACACACACACACACATGGCGATAACAGTGTGCGCCTCTGTCCCACAGCGTTGCAGCATCAGGAGTGGGTTTCATCCTGGTCATCGACAGACGGCTGGACCGATGGGCCGCCGTCAGGGCCACCCTGCTCCGCATCGCAGTGAGTCCCTTTGTGTTTGTGCGTACACATATTTGTGTGTTTGGTGAGAGAAGGGAGAAGCAGTGCATGGTTGTTTGTGTGCCCCAACTGCTGATGAAACACATCTGACGACTGCAAATAGCTGTTTTGGAGTGTGTGCATTACTCTGCATGCGCTAATGCTTGTTTTAACACAGATCTGTGGGCGTAGTTGCTGCTGTCAGCTGTCTGAGTGTATAATTTGGTTTGTCACCGCTTAGAATAATTGATGTTTTTTTTGTTTTTTTTGCGCGTACAGTATGTTTTACTTGGCTGCAGATAGAAAGGAATTAGGCGAGGATGTCGAAATGGAGCAGGAGGAGAGTTAAAAATAGGTTATTATGTTGGAGTGGGTGGTGGAGACTGACAACATGTACAAGGTGTTTGTGTGTGTGCAACGAGATGGAGCAGAAATAGAAAGTCCGCAAAGTGTTAGCTATCATTTTGTAATTGTTTTTTACCATCAGCCTCGTGTCTGTGTCCCATTAGCCTACTAGCCTACTTCTTGGATGGAGTAAAAGTTTCACTCCTCTGTAACATAATGAATTGAAGAGGGAGTGCAAGAAGAGTACAGGGAGATGCTTTAAAAGGGAAAGAGAGGGAACGTAGTAGCAGAGTTGAGTATTTTCATTGGACAGACTTAATACTACAACTAAAAATGATTATCAAGGAT
>OMNN01028388.1:0-22883 GCA_900302755.1 Chromis chromis | reverse complement strand
AGCAGTTTTCACTCCAAGTCTAATTGGCAGAATGTAACAAACAACATCAGAAGTATTCAGTGCTTTTATATTTATAATAATACCTAGTTTATTTAATCAAAATGCTAAAGATTTGATGATTTCAGCTTTGTACAAGTGGCGTTATAATACTTTTCTGTGCCATACATGCTACACTACTGAGTATCTCAATATGTTAATATAAGACAGTTGAATCAAGAGATGTGGGAAATGATTATTGTTTTGGGACATTTTATTGACAAAAAGATTTAATGATTTAGAAAAAAATCTGCAAATTAACAGCTAAAAAAATAATTGTTAGTGGCAGCCTTATTAGGAAGTTATCAGTGTTTTATTTATTGACAACTTTGCTTTAAGAGCAGACTACTAGCTTTTATTATTGCATTTACAGTACTCAAATAGGTGCTTCAAAAGTTTTCATAACAGTTTATCTCTCTGGAACAACACAACACAATGGTTCACTCTGGTTTTCCATAACTTCATTCGTCATATGGTTGCCTTTGTCTTTATTTTTAAATTGTCATATAAATCTATTAACCAGCGCGGCCACCATCACAATCAAGCTCCACCACACCCTCCACATCTGTTGTTAGGATGCTCATCCTGTATTACACCAGTTCAAAGTGTCTAATGTATGCAAATCTATGCTAATATATGCTAATTGGACACTGATTATCATCAAGCCTGATGGTTTTTCTAAGAAACTATCCCCACTGTGGTAATAAGTCATTATGAAGCCTCTTGGTTTGGAGCTCCGGCAGGATAGTTTGACCTGCACACAGAAAACATCTGCACATTCAGGACATTCCCTCAGCAGTAATGATGAACCATTTCAGATCTATTATCTTATTCCAGTCCACTGGCCCAGACAGTACATGACTTTGAAAGGGAGGTTGATGGACTGTGGGTTCTACTGATAGCAGGGAACCAATTAGCAGCGACCTTTCTGCTTTAAATGTTACTGTGAAGTCTTGAGAAAGAGATGCATGGAAAGAGATCCATTTTTTCATTCAAAATATAAATAACGCATTTGGAATAAACTTCTATATTGGTTTAGACCACATGACTGCACTTAAAACTGACAATATAGTATAATTTGGTCAGTATTAATATCCATTTTTATGTCATTAGATGAGAAGATCAGCACTATAATCTCATATGTGTCAGCTGAATAATGGATCTCGAGCAGCTGCTTGGCTTATTTTAGCAGAAAGACTGGAAACAAGAGCCTGTTTCCTCTTTGTTTTCCCCTGTGTTTGACAAAATCCACCGACCAGCACATGTACATCTCACCAATTAACATATTACACCTTGTTTTTTTGTTTTATTTATCATGAAATAGGTGCTTTTCTTTTTATTGGCTGGGTGGAGTGACTTCTTAGTCTTCTGTAAAATCACAAATTGCCATTTTGGATGAATACAAACACTGCTTTTACGGTATATTCTGCAATTTTGCCCGTTCCAACACTTGACTGAATCCATGTAATGCTTCTCTGATATCAGTTGGGTGCTTAAAAGTGCAGAACTAAAACCTTTGTGCTCAGAGCTGCTGAACTTGAGGACGTGAGAGCAGCTGGAAGTGTTGAAATCTTTAAATACACTTTGGATTAATTATGGTATATAGGCATTTCATGCTTTATTCTATTGTTTTTAGGTTGTTTCATTTGATTTGATTTGTCTTTTTAATCTGTTTAAATGCGTTTTTAATCTATTTTTTAAAATATTTTGTTGTATTTTTATGCTTTATCTTTTAGTCTAATTTTTCTAGGTTTATCGTTTCTTTTTTATTTTATATATCCAATATTTTATTTCTTTTCCCTTTTATTCTAGCTTTATTATACTTGTTCTGCTCATCGGCCAGGCACTTTCAATTACACAAAGCTCTGTAGAAGGTGCTGCACAAATAACGTTTGATTGACTGATTGATATGTTTTCATTCCGGCTCGAGGCTTCCAATTTGTGCTCACTCTTTGCCCTCATTGAATTAAAACCAACAAAAGATTAAAAAACATAACAGCGATGAGGCCCAGATGATGTACGTCTCACACTGAAACCCCGTAATTTTCAAGCGGTAGTGGACTTTATCAGCGTGGCAGCAGAAGCTTCTCCGCAGGATCTCCCCTCCTCCCTTTACCTCTCCCTCTCATTACCTCTCTCTTTCCTCTTGTTCGGCTTTTGTGTTTTCTGCTGCCTCTCTGCCCCCCTGGAGTCACTTTGAAGAGGAGTATTAGAACAGGGGAAGCTGCAATATGTGTATTTTTAATATTCAACTACTGTGTTTGTTGAGATGTTTGTTTAGATGTTTGCTGTCTGAAGTGACAAAGTGATGTAATGGTGTAAACAAAGAGGACAATGGAGGATTATTAAATAAAGCCTTTCTGTGCTCCATGGATAATCATGTTAGATGTAATTGTGAAATAAGTTACCTTTGTTGTGCCTGATAAGGAGTTTTTAGAGGCTGCTAATTAGTTTAGTGTACAATAAGTCGACTAATATCTGGATGTGACTGCTGTAGTGGTTTATGGATGCCAAGATGTTGCAGCTGGCATGATTAAAGTCGTAGAAATGAAAATGCAATGTGTGAAACAAGACAGGAAGAAGCAGAAAAGATGGAATAAACATGCAAACCATTGCTCCAGCTTAAATCGTGTTGCACGTAGGGAGAGCAGAATATAAAGGGTGTGAAGCAGGCGGCGTTGTAACCTAACCTGAAGGCATGAAGACCAGGTGGTGAGATCTCCTCCTCACTTCCGTGCCCTATGGCGGATGTCCTTGTTGGAAACGCCCGCTTTGTCCAGCAGCGAATGACACTCAGCCTTACTGGAGAGTGAAGGTCGTCCGTCTTCCCGTGAGACGCTGTTTTCATCAAGGCCGTTCAAGGTCGCATGCTGCCATTTGCCGGTTCCCTGGTGGAAAAAAGAAAAAAAAGAAATAGAGGAGTGGGCAGTATTAGTATTAGTGCACTCACACTGTTATCTTACAATCTGCAGATGGCACTGATCAGGTCTCATGTGCAGCATTGGGTTGTAAATAAACATATATAGTGTGATTTTCTTGGAAAATAAAATGCATTAAGCTCCTTATGTAGAGAAATTTAGAGGCACTCAGGTAGTAAATGGCATTTATTGGCTCAATCAATGACCAAAGAATTAATTTCCTGCACAGGAGAGCATAAATCCGGCATCCTCATTAGTTATTTCTCATGTTTAAGGCATCAGTTTCCTTCTTTTTGTTCATAATTTACAGTATATTTTCCTCAAACATCCACATTTCTAATCCAAATACCAGCATTTTGCCAGGTTAAACCGGGTGAATCCGCTTGCACTCCACTCAACATGTGATGATGATGGGACACCTCCGTCTCTTTGTAATTGAGGGTAATAAACATACAGTCACTCAAGCATACAGGAACATTGCTGCAGGGTGAAGGTGCAGATGGCTCTTTCAGCCGGTGCCAACGAATTAGTTGCAACAAATCATCAGCTTGAGATAAAAGCAGCTACAGTGCAGCGTTTCAGCTGGATCTCTTTGTCACAATTGGGACAGTTTTCATGTTCAAAAGCGGCGACAGACTGACAGACAGACAGACAGACAGACAGACGGGGGTTGGAGGGAGGTTTAATATCGTGGCTCTCAAACTCCCACGAGAACAATGTGGATGTCATTAGAGGACATGAGTGGAGTGGGTTCTCCCCTTCCACCCATCCTTCCTCTCCGAAGGAATATAAATCACCCTGGTCAACGGAAAATCATATTCTAATCCTTATCATTTATTGATGTGTGCTTTTTTTTTTAATCTGTGAGAAGTGTGTATATGGGTGTGCTTTACTTTAATGTGTGGATTAGCATATCTGTGTTCACCCGTCAGGGGACGCACCAAGCAGCACGTGTATTGTCATGTTAATGCAGGGCTACAAATTAAACCGGGACCTCTCAGGGTTTATTGAATTTAATGACTTCCAATTACAGACATATTGCTTACTGCTTGAGTTCTTATGACACCAGCTCAATCCTGGCTTCTCTTCACTGTTCAGAATTGATTTTAAGGTTTTACTGATCACTTTTAAAGCATGTCTTGGCTACATAGCAGAAATGTTGACCCCATATGAGATCCTCAGGTGGGGCCCTTCTGGCTGTTGAGGCTTAAATCTAAAGATGCCATCAGGGCGCCTGAGGAGAGAAATCTCATGAATGCTTTAAAATCACTCCTTAAAACCCATTTTTGTAGATTTATCTGATGTCTTTTTAGGTTTTTATTGCTTTTAATATTTTATTTGTATTCATTTGTATTTACATTTAGTTGACTTTTCCTTGCTTTGTTTGGCCTTAATGTGTGGCTTCTGGGTATCCTTGATTTGCTTTGTCTGTCAGAACACTTTAAACTCTAATTTTTAAAGGTGCTATATATAAAAAAAAGTATGTGTAATTATTATCATCGCTATTATCAGCATTATTATCATTATTCTGTATTGACATGTCATTGGTGGAAGAACCAGCTCAAGAAAATTGATCATTTTGTAGATATCCTCTCCTCAAACTGACATTAAATCTTTCTCTATATGGCGATTCAAACATTTACGTGGTTCCAGACTTTCCCTAGTAATATTAATCAGGTGATTAATCTCTTTCTTATCTTTTTTTTTTACAGATTCATAAGCAAAAATTGGCTGAATTACAACTTTACAACTTTAAAATGTGCTGTAGTAAGAGCAGCAGGTGCTATAAAGAAAGCTTGTAGCGTTGTTTAAAAATAAAAATCAGTTTGGGTGGAGAATTGAAAGAATCCATGGAGAAACCTGGCTGCCTTTCATCAAACCTCACAGCAGGCAGGATGTGTGTGTGTGTTTGTGTGTGTGAGCCAAAAATACATGAGTGGAAAAGCAGAGCGGAGCTGCAGCAGCACCAGAAACACTTTCAGAAGACTCATCAGCGACTCTCTGTCACTCTATACCTCCTCTATTCATTTACCTCAAACACACACTCTCCGTCTGTATCATCACACTCTCTTGCATTCCGTCATGCTCTCTCTGTCTCTCTCTCTCTCTCTTTCCAAGGAAAATGGTTTCCATGGCAACCCCGTGCAGGCATTTCACGAGTATGATGTATGCGCCTCTGCACGAGTGCACCCTCCTTGTCGGCTAAATTAAACCCATGTACTGCATTTTTGCCAATCATTTATTTATCAGGGCGCCGGTAGTGCCTGTTTTCTTTATGGGATGTTGTCGGCAATTCTAATGAATATAGCATAAGTGGCACCATTTTGTAGGGAATGGATCGTGAGCACCAGTTATTATGGTGTTTCCTCACACGTGCGCTGACATTAGCTTCTAAATGTATGATAGCATCCCTGGAAATAGGTTAGAGATGTCATAAACAACAGTTTAATGGTTGTTTGCATGAGCAGTAGTAGCCGGTATAGCACAAAAGCTGCTCATAAACAGAAATGCAGGGAGAAAGAGAACAAAATCCATCTGCCTTCTTTTTCTACTTGCTTCAAATGTTCTCTTATTTCATATTTTCTACTCTTTTCTTTATGGCAACCCCTGAAAATGTCCACACACCTCTCCCTCTGGTCCTGCATGAACGTCACCCCACATAGATTTATGACATCTAACAGGGTGGAGCAATTCACTCAGCGATTTAGAGGAAGCCATAACCAGCCTAGCCGTTCAGCTGAGTGGCCTCCAGGGCTGTTTGTCCGTGTAAAGGCAATTCTACGTGTTTTGAACCAGTTAGCGTTGGAGGCGGAGAGACAAAAAAAAAACGATGGTTGCTCCCAAAGTCGCAAGACTAATAAAATTAGTCGCAGCTTTCCAGGTGGGAGCCGTAACAAGGGAGCTGCTGCGATGATGAAACGTGGGAGATTTATTGGGGGTGGAATCAGAGATGAAAAACCTCTTCATGGTTGGATTGCACCGGTGGGAAGGTGGTTACAGAGCTGCACTGTTAAACCAAGGCTTTCCCTTTATTTACTGATATTCTGTGCTGTAAACCTTATGTGTCGTATTTATTTAGAGTATGTTAAAGTTTGATTCAGGCCACAAATACAGCAGAGCCTCTGTGGAAGACATATTTTTGATGTCTGTGGTATATTTTGGACTACAGTGTAACCTCTGACTCCTCTGGTGGACTGTAAACTGGACTGAATGAAAAATATTAGGAGATGCAATGAGAAAAGGACAAGAACATCCGCTGAGCTGAAATTCAACTTGGGCTATTGTGATAACACTTTAGTTTAAGTTTAACATTATCCATCTGAAAGTAGGACCTATAATCTAAGGATTTGCAACAGCAGTAGCACCAAATAATGCACTGAAAATCAAATAAAAGTTAGAATTACCCTAATCAAAATGTAACAGCATATAATAAAATTATAATAAATTGTTGTCAACTGGACACCAAAATTGGCGAAATAACGCTTTATAAGCAAGTGGAACAAGCATATATGACTGGTAATGTATGTTTATGTCAGGTGACATGTCGATTTATGGATTTTTATGTGTACTCCCTTCAAATTAAGTGTTACAGAAAGTTGTTTTGTTGGATTCCGGTTGTTTTCATCAGACATATGAAGGTTTAGGTAGCAGTTCTGGGTTTCTGTGTGCTGATCAGAATCTTTTCTGACCTGGAATCATCCACTCAGTAAGATTCTATTGCCTATCCGTGAGTTTCTCTCCATGTGCATGTGGCTGTATGGTGCCCAGAGTCTGCACTTTAATCTAATATTCATTCTTTCATTCCAAACCCATCTATATTAGATTCTTAAAACACAAAATGGAACTCTGGACTGAAAATGAACACAGAGTTACATTATCCATCAATACTATTGCATTATCAGTCTTGAAAAGAAAAAAAACACCTTCCTGCAAGGTACTACATAACTGGTAAAACTTTAATTACATTATCAGTCAAAGGAAGTGCAAATTTTATTTCATTTTCGTTAAATTATTACAATTTATTTTGTTCTAGAGGGCTTTGGCTCCTCCTCAAAAGACATGAACCAAATTTTCAGGGTCTCTAAAATACTCAAAGTGCTATTTTTGCTTTGCATTTCTGTTTTTCTGTATCTTCATCATCACTGATCATGTGCAAAATGAGGCCATTATAATGCATGATTCATGCATGAGGGTGATTCATCACTAATTCGCTTTAATAAGTGGCAAGCCATTATTGTGACTTGCTTTTTGCTGCTCGCCTTTTAAAAACAAAAAATATAAAAGGTGACTAATGCATGAACCGTAGCACTCAGGTGTGCTTATTCCACACAGGGGGGTGGATTAGTGTGTGATCTTTCTCCCTCTTGCTCTCTATTAGCAGTAAAGTGCACTCCTCTCACGCTCTTTGCTGAAAAATGCACAGCTTCAGCTATTTCTTAACTGTTTATATCCTAATTTAAATGAGTAAATGTACATAAAAGTGCAATCAAATGCTATATAGTTTGCACATGTTTAGAGGATCTGCTTATGGCTTTCATGGAAAAGATGTGTTTTTGTCTCGTTTGGTTACAAAACAGATCCATCCTGTAGACTTACAGTTACATTATTTGGTAGTTTCCTGACTCCTTTTGTTTAAGAAAAAAGTGTTTTTATCATTAATCCCCATCCTGGCAGATAATTTCCACACCTGACACCCTGATAAACATTTCTCTCCCCCTTCTGTCTCTTTCAGGGTTCATTTCCAGGGAACTTACACTTGGTTCTGGTGTTACGTCCCACTACTTTGTTCCAGCGGACTCTGTCGGACTTCCTGTTCAAGTTCAACAAGGATGAGTTCAAAATGAAGGTGCCACTATGACTTGTACTCTGCATGTGTCGTATCTCTCTACATAATGCATGCAAATTATCTGTGAGTCATAGGAAGCATTATTCCAGTCAGTCAGTGGAGCTCCCTGGATTTTATCAGCTCCTTTATTTATTGTTTTCTTTTGTTATGATTTATTTCAATGTCATTTTTCATATCAGGTGGTGATGCTGAGTTCGGTGACTGAGCTCCATGCGTATATCGATCCTGGACAACTGACCACAGAGCTGGGAGGCACACAGGAGTACTGCCATGAAAGCTGGATCTCACACCGCACTGTATGTCTACATGCATACTTTTATATTTTCTGTTCATTTAACTACAGATTCTCACTTCTGTTGTTAAATACATACCTGTTTCCTCCACAGGCCATCGAGGCCTTCGCCCTCATGGTGAAGACCACGGCTCAGACGCTGCAGGCGTTCGGCACTGAGCTTGCAGAGACGGAATTACCCAACGATGCCGAGGCCACCACCAACCTGCTGCACGTACACACCCTGAAGAAAGATAAAATGAAGGTCAGACAGGCTTTTATGTACCTCTAAATCTCATGACTGCTCAGAAAGATTTAGTGTTTAAGAAAAACGTGTTCAATTTCCAGGAGGATCTGCAGGTGGCGCTGTCTCAAGGAGGACGCTTACTGGAGTGTATCAATGAGCCTCTGCAGACGGATCCTGAATACAGCATGACGCATGATGAACTGGAGAACTTAGCTACTGTACAGAGGTAGAGGAATAGAAAGGATGTATATGCATAATTGGAGAATGATGCAGTCCCTGAATGCATCACTGAATAATTACTGTCCTCCTTAGACTCCTGGGTCAGCTGGATGAAACAGAGACAGCGTTTGATGATTTCTGGGAGCGTCACCACACTAAGCTGGAACAGTGTTTGCAGCTGCGCCATTTTGAACAGCACTTCCGTGAAGTGAGTTTAACCACGGGAAATGTCGTTTTTTTTCTTCTCATATCAAAAAATGAAAGTGCTAATATTGCTTGTGTTTCTTAGGTGCGCGCCCAGCTTGACGTGGCATCAGAGCGGCTGTCTGGTTTCTCTGAGGTCAGCGTAAGCCCCGCCCACGCCGAGCACGTCCTCAGAGAGCTCAGCAGCCACGAGGACAAAGCCTGTGTAAGACACACACATGTACACTATTCACCCTGCAGCTCACGTGGCTCGGAAAACTCACGCTCAACACTTTCACCTTTGATGCATCCTTGAGGCCTTGTGGCTAATCATGTAATCGATGCCCTCATCCATCCTCCAGTCACTGTGACGTTAATGAAAACAGATGTGAGGCTCACATATTGGATTATTTTTGATGTGAATACTGTACAATTTAAAGATGCTACTTTGCATTTGGTCTACATGCGACATTATTGATAGAGTATAGATTTATAGGTCTTAAGAGGTTTTAAAAGTCCAAAGAAGTGGACTAATTTGTATAATGCAGGTGTCCCACTCCATCCTGCATTAAGTAATGGACACTCCACTCAGTGTACAGTAGCGGGGGAGGACTGAGGAGGAGGAAAGAGATTGCTTTTTTTATTGTCAGCCATTGATTGATGATGTTTTCTCTGGTGCTTGCTGCCAAGCTGCTATACTTTATGCACCCTCACTTAAATTAGAGATATGTTATGACATTTTAACTCCAACAGGACGTGCTAGACCTCGCTCTGTCCCTGGCCAGCGAAGGCGACAGGCTGATAGAAAACTCCCACTACGCCGAGGACTCCATCAGGCCAAAGTGCAGCGAGCTGAGGGGAGTGTGCGAGGAGATCAGCTCGACTCTGAGGAGCAAGAAGAGCCTCCTGCTCAGAGCTTTGGAGCTCCACCATGCTCTGGAGAAGGTGGGAGACTGAGTTAAGTTAGGTTTAAGGTTTCCCTCTGCACCATGTATCTACTGTGTGCTCACAAGTATTTTCATCACAGGCATCTCGGTGGTGTGAGGACGGCATCTTCCTGCTGGCCAGCCAGCCGGTGGACCGCTGCCAGTCTCAGGATGGAGCTGAAGCAGCTCTGCAAGAACTGGAGCGATACCTGGATACTGCAGCGCTGCACACCCTCACTGACCGCAGCGCCATCTGCTGCCAGTACGAGGCGGTGCTCAACGCTCAGCTCAGGGTCAGTAATCAGTTTGTGTTACCTTATAATGATTCCAACTGTGGACAAAGTTGTTTTTTCTTATATCAGATCTTTGTTTTCTATCCTCCATCAGGACCAGGTAGAGAAAGTTTTCCAGAAGCAAAGCTCTGTCCAGGAGATGTTTGAGAAAAGACGCGTCAGCCTGAAGAAACTCGCCGCCAAACAGACTAGACCAGTCCAGCCAGTAGCTCCAAGACCCGAAGTCAAGTCTCCACAATCGTCTCCCAGTAAGTCTGGGTCCATCTGTGATTAATTTAAGGATGTATCAGAAATGCCAAGACTAAGAATGATAAGACATTATTTCTCTCTTTCCTTTCCAGATCAAGAGAGAAAAGAGAGGAGATACTCTGCAGATAATGTAATCTGCAAAAAGGTAAATGCCTGATCAATGTTTGATAGAAACATTTGTAAAATACAATACACTTTCTAAGGCTTTTTAAACAATTAATTCTGCTTCTTTTAAGCTATTTTCTCATAAAGCTTGATAATAACTTAAAAACAGGTGTTTATCAAAGTTAGGTGATACAGCTGTAAATATTAAATATGTTGAGCATGCTGTTTATGTTTCCAGGTGGAGTCTCCCCTACATAATGGTGGCACAAGACACGCTTCACTTTCAGAAGAAGAAGAAAACCTGGCAGTACTTAGGCGGTAAGGGTCATAGATAAAAATGACAGACTAAATGATTACGTCTATATCACTTATATATGTTTTTTAAATAAGCTGACATCCAAAAAGAAAGTTATGGTTGCACTAAAATAGCATTCAGTCTCATTCTGATACCTGAAAGCTTAGTTTGTATCTTTGTTTTTCAGTCACGTGATGAATGAGCTGCTGGAGACGGAGAGAGCATATGTGGAGGAGCTGCTGTGTGTTCTGGAGGTGAGAGTTCAGCACATATCCCAGCATTCACTGGGGGAAAAAGGTGAGGAAATAAAAGGCTTTTTACTAATTTGTAATATGAACCTCCAGGGTTATGCAGCAGAGATGGACAACCCCGCCATGGCTCACCTCATCCCCAGCAACCTGCACAGCAAGAAGGACATTCTGTTTGGCAACATGCCTGAAATCTACCAGTTTCATAAGAGGTACTTCAGTTGTATTTTTATTTATCACTTGTTGTTTTTTGTATCTGCTTCATTGTCTGAGCATTTGTGTTGTATCGTTTGTCTCCAGGACTTTTCTAAAGGAACTTGAAGCGTACACCGACTGCCCAGAACTGGTGGGCCGCTGCTTTTTAGAAAGGGTAGGCACGGAATCCAAAGATTGCTTTCTACATTATGGCTTGTACTTATTATTTATAAAGAGCCAATAAAAAAAAATCTCCTTGTACCAACTTGTTAATGCCTCTTTTGTTCTCCCTGCAGATGAAGGACCTGCAGATCTACGAGGCGTACTGCCAGAATAAACCTCGCTCTGAGAGCTTGTGGCGACAGTGCTCCGACTGTGCCTTCTTCCAGGTTAGCCTCGTAGCTCTAACAACATGTGACTCACAGGAATAATACATTCTAAGTAACTGGTTTATGTTTTGTAAACCAGGAGTGCCAGAAGAAGCTGGAACATAAACTTGGTTTGGACTCCTACCTCCTTAAACCCGTCCAGAGAATCACCAAGTACCAGCTACTGCTTAAGGTGGGCATTGATCATGTATTGCATGTACATATTATAGATCTGTTATGTAAGACAGGGAAGACTCACTTTCTCCACTATTCTCTGCAGGAGTTGTTGAAGTACAGTAAAGGCTGCGATGGCTGTGATGATCTGCAGGAAGCTCTCTCCTCCATCCTGGGCATCCTGAAAGCTGTAAACGACTCCATGCATCTCATCGCCATCACAGGATACGAGGTCAGAGAAGTTACACTAAATGACAAGACAAAAGACAAATGCAGTCATGTAGCTTGTTGGACCAAAATGCACAATACAAAGCCTAAAGAGGTTTACTGCATGTGTCAGATATGCATGAAAGCAACCGGGAAAGAGGGAAAACTATAACTCTTTGAATTATTCTTGTTAATGTTTCTATACTTGTCGGATGTTTGGAGGATGTTTAGAAAGTAAATGTATGTAAAACACTTCAGAAAACAGAATCAGGTGGCTATATTTTGTCTTTCTTTGCTCACATTTACTGAAAGTCCGTCTTTGATTGTTGACTAAACCCCCTAAAAACAACCATGTTTATATGTCACCAATTTGCTGTTAACTAGCTCCTAAGCCCTCTTACACATAGCGGCAACATGCCTCAAGTCTCTAATTGTGGATGGAGATTGGGCCTATATAAAGAAAACACCAACATCATCAGCAGTGTGATGCATCAAAGTCCATCTCTGGTCATTGTTTAAACCCTTAAAACCTCATCTCCATGGATAAAATAATCCCCTCCTGCTTCAAAATGAATTAAATGTAACTCTGCACCATTGCTTCCTCTAGATTGCATAGATCTGTGCAGTCATCTGCCTCTATCTGCACTCCCCGCTCGCTGCAGCTCGAGCACACCAGCTCACCTATGATCAAACACTGTAAAACTGATTCTGAAGATGATGATACAGAAAGCCCTACAATGCAAGTGGTTCCTCCATTTGCTTTGGCTGCTTATGTCGCTCATGATGTGCCTTTTAGTGTATAAAAAACACTATATGGACATAATAACTATGATAACCTATGCATTGTAAATCTGATGCAATCCAAACCATAAATATGCATCTATCTTTTCCTTTCTTTTAGGGCAACCTGTCCGAGCTGGGTCGTCTGCTGATGCAGGGCTCCTTCAGCGTGTGGACGGAGCACAAGAAAGGCCACGCCAAGGTCAAGGACCTGGCCAGGTTTAAGCCCATGCAGAGGCACCTGTTCCTGCATCAGAAGGCCCTGCTCTTCTGCAAGAGGAGGGAGGAGAACGGGGAGGGCTATGAGAAAGCTCCGTCGTACAGCTTCAAACACTCCCTCAGCGTAAGCTCACACTGGTCGCAGTTGATAGTCGTACAAAGTCCCTTGAATGGGCATGTTTTTAAGCTTTCTCCTTTCTCTCTTCTTTCAGATGAGTGCGGTGGGCATCACAGAGAACGCTAAAGGCGACAACAAGAAGTTTGAGATTTGGTGCAACTCCAGAGAGGAGGTTTTTATAGTCCAGGTAACACCCCTCGGCCTTATTGCTCTGACTAACCCTCCTATATAGCTCTAAAAGAAGCAAAGAAATTAATGAATGTTGCTATTTTCTTCTATCTAGGCTCCAACACCTGAGATTAAAACAGCATGGGTGAACGAGATCCGGAAAGTTTTGACCCAGCAGCTCAAAGCCTGCAGAGGTATTGTAAAAACAGAGTCTTCTTCTGTCTTTTGCACAGTTTAGCAGCGTGTCACTGCAGTAAACTGTTGTGTGTCTTAGATGCCAGCCAGCAGAAGAGTTCAGACTCCCCAGTTCACACCAGCAACAACAGCTCCATCTCCCTCAGGTGGGTGTCGTATATTTCAGAGAGGGTCATCAGAGATAAGGACAAAGCTTCATTCGTTGTAATGTTTTCTCCTTCTGGTGTTTCCCAGCCCGTTCCGTAGCAGCAGTCAGAAGAACCAGAGGAAGCAAGAGGAGAAGAAGGCCGAGCCGAGTCCGACGTCTGACGCAATCTCCTCTTCCTCACCCAAACACAAAGGTGAGTTAAATTAACGCAGCTTCCTCAAACACAGCCAAAAATGTAAAAAAAAAGATCTATGCCAAACGCTCCCTAACATGGACTCCTCTTTTCTCCATCACCGCCATGCTTCCTCGCACTTTCCTTACTCTCTTTTCTCCTCCTTCTCATTTCAAACCACCTCCTCCAGATGAACCAGTGACCAGTCCGACCACTGACAGGTCTTCAGTGGCTAAAAAGCGTTTTACTTTGCAGGGCTTCAGCAATCTCAAGAGTCCGAAAGGTAACAATAGGCTCACGATGCTTAGAACAAACTCAATGGGATGAAAAGTTGAATTTGGAAACAGTAAAATACACTGCAGCTGACTATTGGGCCTCACATTTAGACCACTACATTTTAGCCACTAGCTGATAATTAACCGCCCCTCCCTCCCAGTCTAACCAGATTTAGGGCCTGATAGGGTGCATATGATCCTGGTTTTTATGTTGGAGACTCCTGCCTCCTGGTGGTAAAAATGTAACATTGCAACTACCTCATGAACTCAATGCACCAGGCCTTCAATGGAAATTAAATCATTTGTTGTATCCTTTGCACCCACTGTGCAGTTTCAGTTACATTCTTGCTTAACTGATTTCATGTTTTGAATTCCTACTGAGGTTTCATCTATGAAGGTTTTATTGGAGCAAATCTCTTTGCAGCAGATTCAACCAGTTTCTGACGTATGTTTGTGCCAGAAATAGAAAATATTCTCCATATGCTGATTTGCATTTGTGCAAATTTTCTTGAGTTTCTTGTTTTTTGATCCAGCATTTGTCCACCTGTAGTAAAGAATGTGAGAAGATGCATCTTTAAAAGTGTTTTTCTCTGCAACGTCAGATTTATTGATACGCACGTCACTATTTTCTACAATTACTAATGCCATTGTTCTCAGTTGTTTTGCTCCAATAATACTGTCATATTCATTAGGATGTATGTAAAGGAAGTCAAACACACAACCTTTTCAATTTTAAGACTTCCATAAATGATCAATATGTTATTTTAAACAAGAAATGTAGTGTTTTTTTGGCTATTTTTGATTTAAAAACTGGGGGTCAAAGCTTGCTCTTCCTCCCTCACTTTTCTCCTCTTCTTCCTTCTCTTCCTTCCTTCCCTGCTGTGTGTCCAGGCTCAGCTCTGAGCCCTGAGCACAGCTCCAAACGCCACTTGGTCAAGAGTGACCCCACACCATTTGGGTTTAAAGGTATATTTTCGTCCCACTGTAGAGGCCATCGTTCATTTATCCATCCCTCATTGTTAGACCTCAGTCTTGTATGCATGTAGATTTCACCTGTGTCTCATATAGAAAGAAGAAACTGGATATAAAACTGTTCATCGCTTTGTTTACTATGTTTTACATGTGTGTTCATACAGACCATCTGCACATCCAGTCTTTAAATCAGTGATCTAAAGGGCTTAAAGTGTAATCATGATGAAAATAATCATTATTATGTGTTTTCATTATGATTCTCTAATCCAGTGCAATCTGAATCCAATGTATACACATTTACACTTATGAAATGTTTTGAAACCTGCAGATGCTCTGACATATTTTTCTATATTTTGTCTAACCTTCATCCACAGGTCATTATCACCATCATGTGTGAATTACAAGTCTGTTATTTTGTGTTTTGTGGAGATGTTCTGTCCATTTTACAAACTGACCAACCGTCAGAGTGCTTCACTGACCCGTTCTCCCCATCAGAGTGAAGAATCTTTGTATATTTTCTTCAAGGACAAAATGAAATTCTAAAATCCAGCTCAGCTGCATACGTTAGCGGCTGGCTGTCACTGATTCGCTGGCCGTTTGTTCCCCCTCTAGAGCCGGCTCCCCACATCACTCTGAGCAGAGTCAAATGGATGAGCACATCTAGTCTGTTACAGAGCAAACGGCGAGGTACAGAGCTGCTCTGAGGATCAGTCACAGTGGGTGTGTGCTGTTGTTTGTGGTGGTCATGATTGATTTTAGAGGTAAAGTGCAGCAAAATATCCCCTTTACAAGTCATTTAGCCTCAGATTGAGTCCTATTATCTCATCATACATTGGGGAGATATTACAACTGGTAATCATCTGAAAGGCACTTTAAAAATATAAGATTTTAAGCCTCAATTTTAGGCTAAATGACAATATTTTTGACACCTGCTCTTCCTCGAATCAATCATTCTTCTTCTACTATCGGGTCTTTTGGGTTGTTGTGACAATTCAAAGAAGTACACACTTAGATTTCAGCACCGGCAGGCTCAGAATGAATCCAGATTATTCAAATCTCTCATCAAAAGTCTTTGATTTTCTATCAGTGTGTTTCTTTCACTGGGATCTGTCAACACTGATCTTCTGTCGGAGTTGGGTTTGACCTTTGCGCCTTTGAGTGTGTGTGTAAACGGATTGATTTGTAGTGTTTTGACAGAATCGATTGTGTGGTTTCGTGCTCCTCATGGGAGATTTATGTAGTAGACTTTCCCCAACCATGATCATCCACTTTCTGTCTATTTTATCCCATCAAATGAGTGATCCAGGAAGCATTTTGTTGCTGCATGTAGTGATTCAATTCCCTCCTTTGCCTTTTCTCTAATCATCTGTGCTTCTCTTCCTCTCTCTTGTTCTTCCCTACCTTTTTTTTTCTCCCTGCAGGCTGGAGCAAGGCGTCTCTCTCCGTGGACGCCTCAGAAGAGAATGATGGATACTCCAGCAGCGAGGATCCCATGAACTCCGACACCGAGGATGAAGTCGGGAAGAAGCTGGTGAGCCTGAACATGAAGATTTTTCACATATTACAATGTTTCCTTTATAAGAATCTGCTATTTTTTGCCATACAGTTACAGTGTGATGATTGGTTACTTATAGTATGTTGGAAATAACCATGAGGAAAATAAATCTGCTTCTAAAAATTATCAAAATACCTGAATTTGTCGTCATGATTCCTTTGACTTTGGTGATTTTTTGACTCTTTAAAGGCTCCAGGAAAATACACAGTGGTGGCAGACTGCGAGAAGGCGGGACCTCAGGAGCTGTCTGTCAAGAGCGGAGACGTGGTCCAGCTAATCAGAGAAGGAGAGGAGGGACAGTGGTAAAAACCTTTATTTCTTCTGTCAAAATATAAATAAATATTCATATTTATTTGAATGCTATAGGACCAAAACATGTCCTATAGCATGTCTCCTTTGGTCGAGGAATTCAGTGAAATCTATGCAGACATGAAGCCACCTTACTTTATACAGTCAACAATGGTGGGAAGTAACTACGTACATTTACTAAAGTACTATACATAAGTGCAATTTAGAGATATTTTACTCGAGTATTTTACTTTTATGCTACATTATACTTTCACTCCTGCATTCCACTTTATACTCCACTACTCTTAAGAGTAATATTTTACTCATAGGTTAATAAAACAAGGTTTTAAAGTATGACACAACCAGTGTTTATCAACCTTTTTGGCTTCTTACAAATTCCAAACATCGTTTCATTTTAATAAATGTCCAAATGATCCAATTCTCACCAAAAGATCCAAGAAAAAGTCCAAGGACTGAAAACAGATTTGTGTTTATTTGCTGTCCTTGTATATACAACTGTACATAATATAGTTCAAACGTGCAACAGCTACAACATGCTGCTGCTTATTAATAATGCAATGATGTCATTTGTATAATAATAAGTACTTTAATATTTTAACTACATTTTGCTGCTAATACTTTTTATTAAATAGGATTTTTCATGCCGGACTCTTACTTGTAATAGAATATTTCGACATTGTTGTATTGGTACTTTAAATATTTTTTTCTGAAAGCAACTTGCAAGTCTTGTATTTCCATCTATATCAGGGATGGGCAACTCCGTCCTCGAGGGCCACTATCCTCCATGTTTTAGATGTTTCCCTCTTCCAACACACTTGATTCAAGTGATCAGCTCATCATCAAGCTCTGCAGAAGCCTGATAACGATCCTGATCATTTGAATCAGATAGTGGCCCTCGAGGACCGTAGTTGCCCATCCCTGTGCTAGAGTGTATATGTAGACACCTCTCCCATTGTCTGACAGACAAAGTCCAGCTGACAACAGAGTGATAGGTTCATGTCCCGCAGTGTGTTGTCACTTCAGGTCAGCTGATTCAGTCGTGACGGCCTGAAAGCCTGGGAATTTAATTTAAAACTGAGAATGTATGCAGCCAGATGTTGTTTTTTTTTTTTTTCAAAACCTCCATCCAGAAAGCAACTTTTCCACCCACAGTTTGTTCTGCCTGGTCCTCCTCTGCCAGCAGATTGAATCCTGTAAATATTTTATATTTGATAAATAAATTAAACAACCTCTTTTCTTACTTCTGGGTAGCGCGCTAAGTTGCTCTGCTACCTACGTATGCAGGAGCTTATTACCGCAGCTCTGACATCGTCTCAGTCACTGCCTAAATGAGGTTGGGCTCAGGGACATTTTCATTTATTTTTCAAATATGCATCAAGTGCATCCATTCTGCTGGTAACAACAGAAACAGGTTTTTCTTTTTAGAACAGGTGCTCCCGTTTCATTTTGGAGCAAGTATGGAGGTGTGTTTTTTTTCCTACACCATTTCATGAATTAAATATTTGGTAACAGTGTCTCAGTGTTTCTTTAGGAAAACAGTAAATATACTATTTATGTGAATACTAGCTGCATTGCTATATCTGGCTTTCCACAAGATACCACAGCAGCATCTCAGCCCATCATGTCATTAACAACCTCCTCTCCCTCAGTCTGCCATGTCCCTCCATACATTACTCACATGGGACACAGGCTATTTACGGATGTCTTACTCGTCAGGCTGCAGGCGGTGTGCATCAGCAGCACTCTGGGTCATGTGACTTTACGCTACGCCTCACCTTTGTGTTTTTTCTAACTCAACCAAACTAAAAACACAACCTCAGGGAAGCGGTGGCAGAGAGGAGGGACTTGAGTTTCAAGCCAATGACAGCTCAAACACCTGAGCCAGTCTGAAGTTGAAACCTTCCTGTTGCAGAGAGGATGAAGTTTTTCAGTCTGCAAACGCTCCAGCAGCTGTTTGAGCTGGAGATGTGCATGAGGGAAACTAAAAATAGGACGCACACACCTCTGAGCCAGCTGCCTCTTTGCTGCCTTTGGGACTGACTTTGCGTCTCTCCTCTTTCAGTCCTCTTGCTCTCTGAGTAGCTGTTGTTACTTCGTTCTCTCCATTTTTCTAGTTTTGTCAGTCCCTGAATCAGGCCTTGTGTGTCTGGCCCGTCCTGTGCTGGCATGAAAGACCTGAAACAGGACACTGCCTCCCCTCACTATGGTCCATTATACAACCTAATGAGAAACTAGAACACTGTGGCTCAGTACTGAAAATGTGAAGTCTCTGTCCCATGAGTCTTGGATCCAATTATCTGGGAAGCAAAAAGAAAGTTTATATCCATCCCGAATACAGAAGATCTGCTGTTAAAAAAATATATTATTATCAGATAATGTGTGTGTGAAAAGGGATCCTAGAAAATGCCAAATATTGTTGTGCTCCAAGTCTGGCTGGACATCAAGCATGCCTTGGTGCAGTTGGAGCTGCATCTTTACACTCTTTTGCTGTTTAATAATGGAAAAGCTTCTTTCCAACAGGCAAACTTCTCATCTGACATCTGACAGTGGTCATTTTGGCATTTTCTTGCATAATGTGTTCAGTGTAATAGAAAAACGCTGGCATTACAGTTTTCTAAATTGTCAGCAAATTTCCAGGAAAAGCAATATTGGGTGTACAGCTGAGTTTCCTCCCCCTTGTCCAAAAACTATTCCATGTTACTGCACCACTGAGCTACAGACATGTTTCTTCCAGCAATATTTCCAGGCAAAATCATCAGTGTTGGACAATTCTTGCAAAACCTCCTCATTATATTCAAAATCCTGCTTTCTAGAACTTTTTATTTTTATCATTGATTAATATGCTGGTTGTTTTTTGACCAATACATTATTAGTCTGTTATATAACAAAAATGCACATTCAACTTTGCTGATATTCAGTTTACAATGAGATATGACAATGACAAAAAAAAAACCCAAAAAACACAGTGGTGGAATGTACAAATTCAAGGTACTTGCATGTGCCTTTCTTTCATGCCACTTTCTACTTCTGCTCCATCTCAGAAGGAAATATTCTTCTTTGCACTTCACTGCGTGCATCTTACAGAATTAGTTACTTTACTAATTAAGCTATTTGCAGACAAAACATAAAAACAGCATCTAAAATATGATCTTTTGTTATAATTTAAGCAACCCAACAGTTTGCGTACAGCTAAAATAATTAAACAATCAATCAGCAAGCTGACAGCTAATACATTAGAGCAGAACTTTTACAAACCAAGCAATCCATTAAACAATAATCAGCAGATTAATTCATAAATACAGTTATTAATAGTTGTAGTGGGATACAAAATGAACTCTGCTTCAACCGACGACAACCGCAAATATCCTGCATTAATGAATGTTTAATAAAACATGATAAAAGATATAGTGGTACAACAGTCACATGGGCTGTACTTTCACTGTTAATATTTTAAGTGCATGTTCATGATTACACTTACATGCACCGACTTAAGTAACATTTACAATGCTAGACTTACTTGTACTTTTACAGTGTGGTGTTATGAAATAAAAGCAGGAGATCCTCACATTACGGAGGGGGAAAAGACTACGTTTGATACTTTGCCACTGTATGTAAAGATAAATTGATTATCTTAATAGTGGATGGTTATATTTGATTAATACTTCCAGCCTAACCTTCTGGTTAGTGCAACAACAGCTAAAAATACATATACATGGTTAAGTTTAGCGAACTAAAACACCTCCTCCTTGTTGCATATGCTTCCAAACCCTCACTACATACAGATCGGGTTGAGTCCTGCCCTGAATGCTGGACTTGGATGTAGACTGTGCCCACCACAGATGTAATTTGTAGAATAATTTGTATGCCGTGATGTGCATCACATGGTTCTCAACAAATGTGCTTTTTATATTCATCCTGACTGAGTAATGTCTCCTGAAAACTGCAGTGCTCATTTCTTTTTGGGAATTGTTTTAAAAATTAAAAGTGCATTTGCAAGAAAAATTGTTATTTTAGTTTTTGATTTGTTTTCCTAAAAAATTATTTTATTTTTTTTTAATCATGCACTCCTGGGAATATTAATCAAGCTGGTGTTGATTGATTCATTTTAAACACAGCTTTTATCTGTTTCTGCAAATGAACTCTTCAATTAAATATTGGTGACATGTTTTTAAAGATTTACATCTTCAAATTGAACGAATAGCTTCAGGCTAAAACAGGATAGAGAAGTTGGAAAGCATTGTTGGTTTTCCTCTAAAAATATATGAATATACATATATAGAATAAGGCCAGCCTTATCCTTTAAGTAGATGCCAAAAGGCTTTTAGACTATGCTGCAGAGCATCAGTTCAAAGGTGAAGCAGTGCAACAGAGTGAGATTTTGTTCCTTTACATGATGGAAAAAATAAATCAAGCTGGTCTGTATGCATGTATGTTCCTCAGCCTATGAATAAGAAACGAAGTAGCCTCTATTTACCGTCCCCCAAGACTCCTGTGAACAGGAAAATTCTCTTTCACAAAGTAAACCCAGTAACATGATTATTATGGCCTGCCGTATGTGTGCGGATGATGAAAGTAATTCACATCTGAAATGACTGGCTGAGTTTCTTTCACTCATCTCCTGTGGAACAAACCCCCTCAATCACACCCTTTGATGTGCCTTTGTGTGTGTCTAATTCCCATTCAGTAGGCAGATACATGTGTCACACTGTTTGCTTGGTATCAATTTTGGAGACAGACTCGGAGCGTTGAAAATAGGTTATGCAACCTCTTCCTTTCTCTCCCCGCCTCATCATTATTCATGCACATTCATTACGAACGTACATCTGTGATACAGTGCTCAAATTAAAACGTTGTTCAGGAAATGACCTGTTGGGACGACCTGTGAAGGACAAACGGCAAAAATGAAGGTTAAAGATCCAAGAAAGGTGTGAAAATGGTGGAAATATATGTTAAGATGCTCTGTCGGTCAAGTCTCAGCATCCTGTGACATTCCTGGTGGACGCAGTGAAAAGTGTGTCAGTGGTGATTAAGGTGATGCTGAATGCCATCTAGAGGCCAGATCACGGCTCCTGCTAAACCATGGATATGATTTGTATGGTGCACAAAACCGAGAAATGTCACCAGTCCCTCGGAGGGGTTTATGCATTTGCTCAAGGCTCCTATACACACACACACACACACACACACACACAGCACAGGCAGAATAGTGTTTTGTCATTCTCATTTTCTGTCATGGTTTGACTGATTTTCACTGTGTTTTAGCAGCAGATCCAAATGGTAGTCTGCCATAAGACTGAATCATGTATTGCAAACACCCCATGTGTGTTATAAGATAGTTTCCTTCATCATCCCATATGCAAGTCTTGTCCCTGTTCCCTCGAGGAGCTGTGATCCTGCCTGGTCAGGTCTGTAGCCTCCTTTATCTAAAGTTAATCATGGAGCAGGCCTGCCCCTGACTCGTGGCCTGGCGCCCAAACTGTGGATTTATCACACACACACTCTGAGGGCAGCTCAGCATGACCCATCGCCTGCACCCTTCCCTGAACTCACTCATCTTCCCTCCACTCTCACCTTGACTTCACTTTCTCAAAGTAGACTTCCTGCAACTTAAACGGAAAAAAAAACGACCGTCCAGATGTTGACTTTTCACCCAGAAAAAAATTAGATTTGAGGCAAATGATAGACAGCGGCGTAGTGCAGATTTAATCAGCGTTACTTTTGAGGCTAAGCCGTGGTTCAGCCGTGTAAGGAGCTTGTAGGTTATAAAACCACACGAGTAAGCTCTTTGATTGTGGACTGCGATAGACTGCGGGCCATCTTCATGTGGGTGACTAATTAACAGCATCCTAATTTGGAAATCAGTCATTCTTTGGTGTAGGAGCAGGCTGTGATTTAATGACACAATCAAAATCAAACCCAATTACCCGAAGCTTTCAGGGTCTGCAGGATTATTTTTCAGTTTGTTGCCATGGCGATCAAGTTCATCCCATAGTGGCGTTTTGCAGAGTGGAGTGAAGGATTAGGTGGTGATGTCAGACATCTGTGTCAAATCCGTCTCTGGCTCATTTCGTTTGTCATGTTCTTGGGTGACAGATGACAGTCTGACACTTGCACAGGGGAGTCACCGAGTTTCAAACTTGTTCAAACTCCACTTCTGGGTCCCGTCTCCTTGCTTCCTAACTCCCTGTCCCT